>PVJH01020356.1:0-40833 GCA_004026705.1 Nesogale talazaci | reverse complement strand
TCTGCACCCACCGGCCTATGATTGTCCTGGTGTCATTGCACATGCTTCATGAGTTGGAAGGAGACTTTTAGACTGGTGTCGGACTTATGATCTTAGACTAGACTGTGTTGGGATGCCTTCTCAATGTTCCATTCCTCTTGTATATAAACCTTTCCCTTATATCCATATGCATGCTTATGAATTTGTTTCTCTAGTCTACTCAGACTAACACAGTGTGCATCCCTGGAACTGCCCTGGGAAAGCCAGGTGTGCTGCCTATGGGCACACAGTTGTGGGAGTTCCCGTGAGCTTCCCTGACCAAGCACTAGTGTTCTTTTCAGGAACTCGGCTACCATTTTGTGGTCTTCTTATACACCCAGCAGAGGGTCAGCACTCTATCGGGAAGTGTCCCGGGAACTCAGAAGTGCTGTCCCGCTTTTAATGGCATGAGAAATTGTTCACGGTATAATTTTTAAGTGGAAAGAAAAGCAAAACTAACAGAATTATATAGCATATGTGTACCTCTTTGTGTGTGGAATTGTAGCTTTATGTTACAACATTAGAAAAAAAGTGTGCCAAAAGAATGATTCTTTCAGGTACTGGTAATATAAACAGTTTTCATTTTGTGAAAATTGAACACAGTCCTCTGTGTTCCTATGCAGCTAAGTAAGTGGGAAGAATGAAAGTCACCTCCAATTCTTGTCTCCACAACCAACAAATCAAATGATTAAAAATTCTCCAAAGTATAGCAACTGCTTTCAAAATAATAATCAACATTGCACAGAGATTGCACGCACATGTCTGTGTTTCTGACTACTCATTATTTTTCTTTTGATTCGCAATTTTCCAGGTGGTTGATTGATCAGAGCCCATAGATGTTGAGAAGCATTTGATCCATATTGCAAGTTTCCATTCATAATAACTGTTTCATTTGGGATTCCATCCGCAGAGGATAAGAATGAAGAAGCAGCAGTCGTGGTACCTGCTCCCTCTCAGCCCCTTCATTGCGTTTGTCCCTGAGGAGACAGAAGGGAAATCCATAAGAGAACAAACAAGGCCTGCAAAACAGTTCAGAGAACCAGAAAGGAGGCTTTGGGAAGTTGGTCCAATTGAATGGAAAGTAATAGGAAATTGGACAGACGGTACATGATGTAAAAGACCAGAGAAAGAGAAGGGACACCCTTCACAGGGGAGGCCCCACTGGACATATGTATTCACGCCTATTGAATCAGGCAAGCAGTTCCTGGAGGCAGGAGTGGGACTTCTACTTCCAGAGCAGGGAAGGTACCGAGAACCTCAGCCAGGACCACTGCAATGATTAGTTCCCATGAGACCGGAGGAAGGTCTGAAAAGCAGAATTTTGGGGGTTGTGGGGGGTGAGGCACGAGGAAAAGAGGCTACAATTCTTGGTCTGGCTTTTGGAGCATATAACTTAGTCTTTCCATCAGCCTCATTCATGTCCTGCTCTCCTCTGGGTCCCTCAGGTGGCAAAGGAAGCAGAAGCCATAGCACCGGCTGTGAGGAACTGTGGTCTCAGCAGGAAGCCGGACAGGTGTCCAAGAGAGCTCAAACCATACAAAACTGAAGGAAAGCGAACTCCTGGCTGCCTTCCTGGGGTGAGACATGAAGGCGGAGGTGGGGAACAGGGGGTGGGTGAGGGAGTGGATCCCAGTGAGGAGGTGTGTTCTGAACTTTGGAAATGACAGGGTGAGTGCCTGACATTGTTGTTTCTGGGTGATAGATATGCAGGTCCTTCAGTGTCACTTTCAAGGTCCTCCATCCCTTCCAGGAGCCACCTGTTCATTCTTACCTCCCTTGAGGGCTACTTGAAGGGGAAGGGCGGAAAGGGGCAAGTGACTTTTGGGGAGGGTAACTTACCACAGAGCTCTTCCCCCTGGCAAAGGGGCTCTTCAAGCTGACACCACCCTTTCTCATAGCCAGGAGACTTCCACATACATTTTCTTTCTTTTCATTTTATTTTTATATAAGTTATTTATTGGGGGGCTCTTACAGCTCTTATCACCATTCATCCACTGTGTCAAGCACATTTGTACATATGTTGCCATCATCATTTTCAGAATATTTTCTTTCAACTTGAGCCCTTGGCACCACTTCCTCAATCTGGGAGCAGACAAAAAGTTTTCAAAAGAAGCATTAAGAAAAACTGATTACAAAGATCTACCAACATCCTCAGAGTTGGAGGCTTGAAGTATTGGCACATGCTCACCGTGTTAATCATCACCCCGCCCCTCTCAGGAAAATCGCTGATTCCAACCACTCGGTGAGAAAGAAATAACAGTGACCTTTCCGTGAGCAGATGATAGCTCACTCCTTATAAGGAGTGGACAAACAGAAAGTTACCAGGTCATCGTTCAGGAATGTGAGCTCTGTGTGTGTTCTTCTGAGTATTACCTGGTAGCTCCACCTGAACTCCTGTCCTCTACATCAACAGAGCTGGGTGGCCTCCTTTGCACTGAGACAAGGGAATATTAACTCCCAGAGATAATTCTAACCCTGAAGTTTCTGATAACACTGAATGGGACCACAGGGCAGTTAAATTCCACCCCTACCCTTCACCCAATTAATTGAGAAACAACTTTATTATCTGCTAAAAGCACTCATTTCATAATAGGTTATTATTTAACCCTAATAAAATCTAAGTCACATATGATGGGAATAAAGTCAAACTTCCCTCCATGAACTATATATAATCAAATGCTCAGTATGCTTCCCAAACGCTCTCTGATTGAGTCCATTCAGATTCACCACACTTGAGAGCTGTTAATTCCTATAGTCACCTGGTAATTATGGCCACTTTACCAAAAGGGATGCTGCCGTTCAAGGGGATACTCAGTTTTTTTGGTCACATAGCCAGCAACTGGAGAAGCAGAGACATGAGCCCAAGTCTTTCAGATTCCAATGCCAGTGGGATTCTTCCAACTGGAACAACAATCCCCTGAACAATTTTTCAAATGTGCACAAGTGTGCAGGGTCCCGACTGGACTGGAGAGGTGAAGAAAAATTTGCAATGGAAGATGTGAAAAATAACTTGATCCCCTTGAGGATATCCTAGCCTTTCAAAGAATAAATGCTTTGTAGTCCTCCGGTGTTTACTTCTTCATCTTGGGTCACTCTGGAAAATCTGGAACCCAAAACAAATCCCCGTGGAGGCACTCAGTCAAGGAAACTGAGGTCTCTCTTGAAATGTTCCATGATTAAGGACTTTTCTTCCAAATAGGTCCACAGATTATCCTTTGGCTATTCTCACATCCCAGAGGCTCTGCCTCTCTGGTTCCAGTATGGAATCAGTCAAAGCAAGCCTCAGACCATATTCAACATAGTTGCTCAAACATTTGGCCTTCTTTACAATCACCATCATCCACTCAACAAATATTATTATGAAATTCCCATTACCCCTTGGGGCAGGAGACAGACATTTTCCAATTCAATACTTTGTGCATGTTTAATTCAGTGACATTGATGATATTAATCATGATGTATAATCACCACCAGTATCTGTTGTCACATTTTCTGCCATCATTAACAGAAACTAAATGCTTCCTACACCATGACTATTACTTCCCTCCTCACTCTCACCGTGGTCATTAATAAATTGCGGCCTCTCTACATTTGTGCAGTCTAAATATTTCAACTAAATAGAATCATGCATTATCTGTCCTCTTGTGATTGACTTACTTCACACAGCATAATGTGCTAAAGTTTCATCCATATTACAATATGTAGGAGGGCTTTATTTCTCTTTATGCCTGAAAAATATTTCATTATATGTATAGATGTTGCATTTTGCCTATCCATTCATCTGCTGATAAACATTTAGGTTTGTTTCTACTTAGGGGCTAGTGTGAGTAGTTTTTCAATAAACGTGTGTCTCAGGGTATGTGCCAAGGAATGGAACTGCTGCATCATATGATACCTTTAGATTTAGCTTTCTGAAGAACTGCCAAACTGTTTCCCACAGTGACTATACCATTTTGAATTCCTACTATCAATGATGGGTTACAGTTTTTCCATAACCTCACCAACATTTCTTTTTAGATATTAGCCTTCCTAGTGGGAGTGAGGTGGTGTGGCAGTCATGTGCTTATGTTAATTTCATGATTGAGATGTAGGGGTGGAGTTTGGCCTGTTAATCTGGACATAGTCATTGAGTAGCCAATGAGGCCTCCATGTTGGCATGACTTTCTCCTGAGACTTCTGGGAAATCTCTCTATATTTACCTCATGGAGATGAAAAGCTATCTCCCCAGTTGTTGAGAGTTAGTCTCAGAGACAACAAACTATGGAGAAGACAAGATGGCAGCATCCAAGGAGCTGAAGGAGCTGGAGGAGAAGCCACACAGTCTTACCCTGATGGAACCAGACCTCTGAAGCTACTAGAGAAGCCGTGTGGAGAGCCCTGCCAGTGCTGAGTTGCTTCTACCACCACTGAATGCTGTTGATGGACCCTGAGCCTGGAAGCAAGAAGCCATGGGGAGACCTCTGCCAGTGTCGGCATTCTGCACCCACTGGCCTGTGACTTCGTGAATCGGAAGAAGACTTTATAGACTAGTCTTGGGCATAGGAGCTAATATTGGACTTATGACTTTAAACTGGACTGAGCTGGGATGCTTTCTCAATGTCCCATTCCTCTTGTATATAAACCTTTTCCTTATATCCATATGCTTGTTTATCGATTTGTTTCTCTAGTCTACCTGAACTAACAGGTGATATTTCATTGTGGTTTTGATTTGCATGAGGATCATATATATATATACCTCAAATTTTAAGAATATATCCCCAAAATCTCAATAAGAGATAATGCAGGAGATAAAACTCCTCTGTCTGTGACTCAAATGAATACCAATGATTAAAAATCAGCTATCTTGCAACATTAGTAACCATACGGTAAGGCCTGTTTGGCAATCCCTTCCCAGTGTTTCATCCATGAGCACACATCTGCAAAATTTCCACTTAGAAGAAGTGGTGGGAGTGAGTTTCTAGGAAATGTTCCCACATGTTGCATATCTTCTGTTTATTATAAGTTATCATGTGTTGAAAAGACTGAGAAAAAAGAGATAACAATTGAAATGGAGAAAGAAAAACAAGAATTTCTAGACCAAATGGTTAAATATGGCTAGTTCTGCTTTTCAACTACCCTGAATTGATAAAATCAATAAATAAAATCGAGGGAAATCAGAAATAAAATAAAATCAGAAAAAGGCCAAATTTATACATGTATGACATTGCTCTAGGAAAAAACCAGGTCCAGAAATAACACGTAACTTCTCAATATATCCTCCTGGGGTTTTGATTTTGTCATAATACTGCTGCCAAAGTAAATCTGAGTTGTGCATAACCCATGAACAGGTAAATGGATTCTGGGCTCCCACTTAACTCTAGTCACAATTTAAGATATCCTCCAGCTTTACATTTACAAGGGAAGGCTTTGCGGTCTGTGTCTTGTGATGGGATTCTGTATCCATAGGGTAAGAGGAGATACTTACTTCTTGTACTCGTCAGCTTGGTAGAGTGGCCTGTGTCCTTTACGAAATATTGGGAAAATGTTCTAGAGTCAGTGTAACTCATTCATCAGCTGTGTGATTTGGTCAAGTATCTTAAACTTCTAGAGTCTCTGTTTCTTTATCTTGAAAATTACAGACTCTTTTCAAGAGCCCTCGACTACACCCTTGGTTGAACCATGGGTGAGTCAGAATCTGATCAATGTCTCAGTGAGGTGAATTAGTGGAAAATAAACGATTGTGAAAGCATGGTATGACAGTTAATGTTTTATATAATTCCTCATTTGTAGGATGAAGACAGAACTTTCCCACAATTATTATACTCTATAATATTAAGCAAACTGTTTACCAGCATTTGTTATGGAAGTTAAGTTAGCTATACTCCATGCAGTTCCCAGTTACTGAAGGCCTTTGCATTGTCTCACTATAGAACTAACTCCCCTGCTGTTAGGATGAAGGCTCTCTTCGCTCGAAACATGTGGGTGGGATTCAAGAGCCATTGTGAATGGCCCCTAGCTTGACAGAAATGCATATCTATCCCCAGAGGCCCAAGGTCCGGTCTTATTACTCCCACAGTCACGTAGGCATTCCTAAGACCACTCCCCTAATCACCATATAACCCTTAAGACAGCCCTCTTCTGTGATGTTCCACTGACGAAATGGTGGGGCTCAGATATCCCCCGAGAAGTTTATTTGTATGGGGAAAATAAAAATTCTCTCTCTCTCTCCACGTGGACCATCTAGCGGGGCAGAGGTGAACATGTGCCATGAAATAATAAATGTCTGACTCTTGTTCTTTTCTCTCTCTCTCATGATCTCTATATTGTTATTATAATAAATAATAATTATGGCTGCACAACTGCCTGTTGAACCCTTGCTGTGAGTATATCAGAAATTGGCCACTTCTGATACTCATTTATTCAAGAAACTCTATTGAAAAAGGTTGTTTGCTTGAATATAAAGATGATTTGTAGCTGAACTAGGGCCTAAGGGGAGTTGCCTCCCTCAAGTGCCTGGGTAGCAAAAAGTGGCTGGTGAGGCCACATAGAGGGGTTACAAAGAAGTCAGGAACCCTTCAGACACATATGGGAAAGCACCTAGGCACCAGTGATGTGATATTACAAAGTTGCACCTGAACTCAACCAATAAGATCAGCCAATACCCTCAACCATGCCTCCCCCGCCAGTGGGAATAGGAGGGAATAAATAGCACAGGCTGAGGGCAGGGCTCTTTCTGTTAGGTGTGCTCTGTAGGCTGAAGGTGGGGACCTCTCCAGAGGGTGCCATGTGTAAACGCCTGCAGATCCAGGGTCTGAATTCCCTCTTGTTCTCTGGGTTTTTCTTGCTCTTGGTTCTGCCCATGTGGTTTCATACTGGCATTCTTTTCTCATGGTTTTTCTTACTCCCCTGAAGTGGTCATCTTCACACTATCCCTGAGCGGCCTTGTACCCTTTCCAGAAATAGCATGTACTTTTTGTGACTGTAATATCTAACTTCCTATGTGAGTCCGGGTAAACTAGAGAAACAAACTCATAGACACGCATATAGATACAAGAGGAATGCGACATTGAGAAAGCATCTCAGCCCAGTCCAGTTTAAAGTCATAAGTCCAATATTAGCTCATATGCCCGAGACTAGTCTATAAAGTCTCCTTCCGACTCACGAAGTCACAGCCCAGTGGGTGCAGAATCCCGACACTGGCAGGGGTCTCCCCATGGCTTCTTGCTTCCAGGGTTCAGGGTCCATCAACAGCATTCAGTGGTGGTAGAAGCAATTCATCACTGGCAGGGGTCTCCGCGTGGCTTCTCCAGCTTCAGAGGTCTGGTTCCATCAGGGTAAGGCTGTGTGGCTTCCCTTCTGGCTCTTTCAGCTCCTTGGATGCTGCCATCTTGACTTCTCCGTAGTTTGTCGTCTCTGAGACTGACTCCCTATAACTGAGGAGCTAGCGTCTCATCTCCATGAGGGAAATATCACGAGATTTCCCAGAAGTCTCAGGAGAAAGCCATGCCCACACAGAGGCCTCATTGGCTACTCAATGGCTTTCTCCAGATTAACAGGCTAGACTCCAGCCTTACATCTCAATCATGAAATTAACATAAGCACATGACTGCCACACTTCCCTATCCCTCATATAAGTTACTTGGATTTACAAAAGTGCTTTTGCTTTGTCAATTCTTTCAGCATTGTGAAGCAAGGACTGAGGTAAACCAGTCCAGAACTCTAATAAATGTATGTCAAGAGATAAATGAAGTAAACACATCCATGCATTAGATTAATGGAATTAAATGTTAACTTTTGATTTAATGGAATTCCTGCATACTGAAATTTGGAGTCTAAGGCCACCCAGAGGTTTCTGAAAATAAGGCCTGGTGATCTACCTCAGAAGAGTTAACCACTGAAAACCCCATGGAGCAGTGGTTCTCAACTTTCCTAATGTCATAACCCTTTAATATAGTTCCTCTAGTTGTGGTGACACCCACCCCCCAAACTTAAAATTATCTTCATTGATACTTCATAACTGTCATTTTGCTACTGTTATGAATCGGGAAACCCCTGTGACAGGGTCGTTTAACCCTCAAAGGGGTTGTGACCCACAGGTTGAGAACTGCTGCTAAGAAGTATTATAGGCAAGGGAAATATGGCTTCCTGGTAAGAAGTACAGAAAGATCTCAGCAGCTACCAGAGAGGTTACTAGGAAGCATATTCTGCACTTCTCTGAAGTGAGAAATTCATTGTTAAAACTAAGCAGACCTATGTTTCTTAAAGTGGAAAAGTAGCGATGACTGCTGGCAGATTCTGATTGATTAATGACCAGCAACAGGAACCACCTTTGTGAGCTCCATTCCTCCCTGCACAGCTGACTTTCCCCAGGCCCTGAGGCAATTCAAACCTCTTACTTTGACAACCTTGGGGGGGCCATGGTAGAGGATGGAGTGGACAGCTTGGTGTAGACATAACTAGTTGCCAAGATTCAATTTTTGCTATTTTCCCCTTCCTCCTTTTTTCCTGTTTTTTTTTTTTTATCTCCAGTGCCCTCCAATGCCACCCTCTGCACCTGCCTTGTTCATCTAGCATACATGTACATTCACTAACACTACCCAAGGACAGGAATTCCTACCCACAAGATAGTGATGGTCTTTTTTTTTTCTTAAAAAATTTTTTTTGTACATTTTTAGATTTTTGTTCTATAATAGTACTCTTTTGTGTTCTCTCCCAGTTCCTCTCCCTGTGAGACTCCATTTTTCTGAAAATGACACATTCCCCCCAGGCAACAACAGACAGGTCTTTAGATTCCAGCACACCCACTCAAAGGCTTTTTCCCCCTTTGAGTGCACAGACACACCCACATTCATGCTTCCATAACAACAGAATTTCAGCACCACATCCAAACCACACCTGCTGCTTTGGTCTCTCCATTTCCCTGCACATGCATTGTTTATATCTTTCTACTTTCTGTTTTTCCTCATGAAATATATGCTCAAGAAACTTATTAATTCTGATGACTTCCTTTAAAATGTATCTTCCCATTATTATTAGTAAGTATGTTGACCCTATCTAGAAAGCTACTTATTATTACTATCATTGCTTTTATTTTATTCTTTCTCTTCTCTCCCCTCCCCTACTTTCCACACTTACCTCTCATACTTTTCTCCATTTCAAGACTTGTGTTTTTCAGCTCCTGCTAGCCCTCTCCTATGTCACAAGACAGAGCTAACTGCCTCTACATGACCCATCAGATTATGCACCACGAAGAACCGATGACACAGAAAGAGCCGTCAGCAACAGGACGGCACCCAAAATCAAGAAGAGCACAAGCAACTGAAAATCACCCACTCCCCATGGAGGATTGGCCTTGAGGAAGAGGCACTGGAACTACCAGAAACAATTCAAAAGAATGGCTCCCCAGTCTTTTCAAGAGATGTGCACAGCACAAATTAGAGCAAGAAAAGAAAGTGAAAAATGAAAATCCTTAATCCAAAAGGAATTCCAGAAAGTAAGCAATGAGATCACAAAATTAGGCAACATCATAAAACTCTCAAGGAACAGAATAAAAGAAATGAGAATTTGAATCAGTGAGCTGGAACAAAATTATTGACTACAATTGTCAAGAGACACAATCAGCAAAAAAGTGAAGGAATCAGAGTAAGGGCCTACAATTATATTGAACATTGTCAAGATAAACATGTAGTGTCTCATTGGAATCCCAGAACAACTAGAAATAAAAAATGTATACAGAAAAAATGTTATAATAAGTCATAGAAGAAAAGTTCCCCAAAATCACATAGGAGGAGAAAATAACTATTTACGAAGCTGGGTGAACTCTGAATAGACTAGAACCCCAAAGAAAAACATACCAACATATAGTAGTCAAACTCTTCACGTTCAAAGAGGAAAAAATCTTGAAGGGTAGCTAGAGAAAAGGAACAGTTCCCTCCAAAGGGAAACTTATAAGGATAAGCTTGGCTTTCTTAGCAGAAATTGTGCAGATAAGAGGCAATGGAATGACACATACAACTTCTGACTGCAGAAAACTGCCAATTAAGACTCTTCAATCAAGCAAACTTATCCTCCAAATATGAAGGAGAAAGAAAGGTATTTCTGGAAAAGAAAACACTGAAGAATTCATAAAAAGACCAGGATTACAAAAATATTAACCAGTTTCCTCCACACAGAGAAAACAACAAAGGACAAATTTGAGAACACCACAAACAAATAAAATGAAAGCAGTACTCAAAACAACAACCCAAAGTGGAGAAGGAACAGAGACATTAATAAAACTACAAAAGATTCCACAAAACCCCAGAAAAGAAAGTGAGCACAAACACAGTAACGAATCCCAAAGTCATTCTATGAAGTGAGCTTAACCCTGATTCCAAAACCAGGCAAAGCTCCCCAGAGACAGAAAAACATAGATCAATAGGTCATGACTATACATGAAAACGTCTCAAAAAATTCTGACCAATGGTCTATGCTTATATAATTTACTATTCTCAATAATATTTCAATTCAATATCGTTGGCTTAACTAATGACATTATTAATACTCCAGCCAGTTCCACAGGACGCTTTCTGCTCCTGTGAAGAGCTGCAGGCTCACACTCCGAGGGGGAAGTTTTACCCTGCCCTCTAAGGGCAATGACATGATGGCAATGGAAGTGATGCCAATGTCCTCTAATATAAAATGACCCTGATGTCTGTAAGGTGAAGCGGAGACATAGACACATCATAGATGCATAAATGAATTCTAGGTTTACACTTACTTCTGGCCTCAATCTAAGAACAATTATTTCTTATGACATGGCCCTGCTTGATGCTCACCATCATAAAGAAGTCACTGAAGAAATTAACGCTAAAATAAAGTATGGTCTAAGAAACTAGAATGGTGCCTAGCAATCAAAAGGAATAATGTCTGTTTTTTTTCTTTTTCTTAAAAATCATTTTATTGGGTGCTCATACAATTCTCATCACAATCCATACATCTATCCATTGTACATTTTTACATTTTTACATTTGTGGCCATCATCATTCTCAAAACATTTGCTTTCTACTTAGCCTTTGGTATTAGCTCCTCATTTTCCCCTCCCTCCCCGCTTCCCACTCCCTCATGAACCCTTGATAATTTATTAATTATTGTTATTTTGTCATATTATACACTATCTGATGTCTTCCTTCACCCATTTCCCTGTGGTCTATATTCCAGGGAGGAGGTTATATGTAATCCTTAAAATTGGTTTCCCCTTTCTACTCTACCTTCCCTCCACTCTTCCGGTATCGCCATTCTCACCATACTGACCCTAAAGGGATCATCTCTCCTGGATTCACCATGTTTCTGGTTCCTATCTGTACTGGTGTACATCCTCTCATCTAACCAGATTTGTAAGACAGAATTGGGATCATGATAGTGGGGGGAGAGGGAAGAGGAAACATTTAAGAACAAGGGGAAAGTTGCATGTTTCATCGTTGCTACACTGTACCCTGACTGGCTTGTCTTCTCCCTGTAACCCTTCTGTAGCATGATGTTGATTACCTACAGATGGGCTTTGGGTCCCCAATCTGTACTTCCCCTCATTTATAATGACGCAATTTTTAGTGCTTTGATGCCTGATTGCTGGTTCCTTTGACATTTCATGGTCAAGCAGGCTGGTGTGCTTCTTCCATGTGGACTTTGTTGCTTCTGAGCTAGATGACTGCTTGTTTAACTTCAAACCTTTAAGGCCCCAGATGGCATATCTTTTGATAGCTGGGCACCATTAGCTTTCTTCACCACTTTTGCTTATGCACACATTTGTCTTCAGCGATTGTGTGGGGAAGGTGAACATCATGGAATGCCAATTTAATGGAATAAAGTGTTCTTGCACTGAGGAAATACTTGAGTGGAGGCCCAATGTCTATCTGCTACCATAATACTAACCTTATAAGTATATGCACGTAGATCTATTTTCCCATCATTGTATATAAAAATGTTTCCCTATGTACATGACTGTATTTATACTTTTATAAATGCCCTTTGAGTCTTTCAAACAAGCAGTCATCTAAGTGAGGCATCAATTAAGTTCATATGGAAGAAATACATCAGACTGTGTGATCAAAACATGGCACATGATATAATCCAAATCTAAAGGAGGGAATGATATCTGAGCTTTAATTGTGAGCACTTGATTTGCAGAAAGTTATGGATGACAGTGGAAGTCAAAGTCTATTTTCAGGGTCCACACATGAATTAAGTCTCTTGTGAATATTTTCTAATAACTATTAAGGCGGTGAATAGCCCTAATATCAGACAGAGAGCACTATACAGTCAGCTATGACAGATGTAGTTAGGTTCAAGTGTAATATTTTATAACTTGATCACCCTTTTGGACCCAAATTGAAGTTGTTTCAGTTTTTTAAAAAAGGGAAGCATAAATAAGCATATGTGGATTAAGCCTCTGGTAAGTCCCCTCTGAATATGGACCAGGAATATGCATTGCCTTACTATCCTGCAGAATGCATTGAAAAATGGATTGTTGTAGATGCAGGTAGGTTAAAAATTTAGCACCCTATCATTTCATCTCCCTTATGACCCATTTAAAATTTCTCTAGCTTTTAATATTTTCTGCTTTCTTTCAATTGAGGTATTAACCTGTTTTCCTTTTTATTGTTGCTAGCTTTTGGTTTTGGTTTTAATTTTTAAATGCTTTTCTGTACATGAAATTCAGGAAGGTAAACATATATAGAGAGTAACTGGATTGATGGTTTCTTGGGGTATGGCAGAGAAGGTTGTGAGAGGTGGGGAGGATGGAGTACTGATAACAATGAGTAAGAGAATGAAGAAACAGTCTGAAACCGATGTTGTGATAATTTTCCAACTCTTCTTGGTATGATGGAATTATTGAATTTAATGATCTGTGAGTTATAAGCCAATAAAACTATTGGAAACATTTTTTAAAAATCTGGTCAATAGAATCCAACAGCGTATAAAAAAATAATTCATCATGACCAAGTGAGACTCATACCAGGCACTCAAGGATCATTCAACATTTGAAAATAATAAATGTAATCCATCACATAAATCAGACAAAGAATAAGAACCATGTGATATGATAGATGTATAAAAAGCATTTGACAATATTCAACACCCACCTTGTTTAACTGTAAGGAAATGGAGAGAAATTGCTAAGATCTGAATGAAGGGTGAACATGATAATGGGGCAGGAGGAAAGTAAAAGAAAATTGAGGAAAGGACAAGGATGCAAAAGCTATATATAGGTATAAATATTAGCATGTACATATGTAAAGATATTACTATATAAAGATATTAATATATAAAGGTTTATGTACATATATTTACATGTTAAAGTATTAAGGTAGCTGTTGCACTTTGGGCTTCTATTTAGGTCTTCCCTCAACACAAGAACACTTTGCTCTAATAACCTGGCACTCCATGATACTCACCTTCCCGACATGATCACTTAAGACAAAATAGGTGCATCAATAAATGTGATGAAGAAAGCTGATGGTGTCCAATTATTAAAAGATACAGTGCCTGGGGTCTTAAAGGCTTGAAGTTAAACAAATGACCATCTAGCAGGGAAGCAATAATCCCATCCAGTGGGAGCACAGGATCCTGTGTGATCATGAGGTGTTGATGGTATCAGGTATCAGAAAATCAAGAATAAACAATTATATCCTTGTGAAGGAGTGGGGTTGGAGTGGAGGCCCAAAGCCCGTCAGTAGACAATTGGAGATCCCCACACAGAAGGGACCATTCAGCCAGTTTAGCACAAATGAAACACACAACAATCCTCTGACTCTTTAATGATTCCTCCCCACACCCATCATGACCCCAGTTCTACCTCACAAATCGTGCTAGACTGCAGTATGTATAATTGATACAGATCAGAGCTTTTAACATATGGAAGCCAAGACAGATACGACCCTCAGAACAGTAAAGGGAATAGCAACACCCATTACTGGTATAGCAATCAGGTGTGTGTGGTGGTGGGTGGAGAGAGAGGGAACCAATTGCAATGATGGTGGTATTCTACCACCATCACCACCCACTGAGGGAGACAAACAACAGAAACATGGGTGAAGGAATACAGCAAGTGATATAAGATATAAAATAATAATAATATGTAATTTATCAAGGGTTCTTGAGAGTGGGAGGATACAGAGTGAGGGAAAAAAGAGGAGCTGATAGTAAGGGCTCAAGTAGAAAGATAAGGTTCTGAAAATGGCAATGGCAACATATGTACAAGTTTGCTCAATATAATTGATTTATGGATTGTTATAATATCTATAAGAGTACCCAATAAAATGACTTAAATCAAAAAAACATTCAACACCCATTTTGTAACACTATTCAATAAAATGGGAATAGAAGGGAACTTCCTCACCATAGAGGAAAAATCCAATGGACAACATCACACTCAACAGGGAAAAACAAAACATTTCCCCTGAAAACAAGAAGTACACAAGTGTGGCAGTCACTGAACCTGGTGTCAATTTGAGGATTGAGTGTGTGTGTTTGAGGGAAGGGGGCTGGGGTCTAGTCTGTCAATCTGGAGATAGCCAATGAGACGTTTGTGTGGGCATGGACTTCTCCTGAGAATTCTAAAATATCCAGTAGTTCCTTCTTGGAGAGAGAGACTTGTGTCTCCTAATTCACGTCCTTGGAGACTTTCTACTGACAGCACTCGTTGCCTGAGAGACTCCACTGACAAGGCTGGTTCCCTGAGAGACATCCCTGAGGAGAAGTCACATAAACCTACCTTGATGCAGCAAGAAAGCTGGACCTAGAGAGATTCCTGCCAACGTTGAGATGCTTACAACACCACTGGATCCAAAGATTTTCCACTCACTGCTTGTGATCATCCTGCATGTGTTTCCTGAGTCTGAAGGACTTTGTAGATTGCTGTGGGACAGATGGGCTAATGGACTTGATCTGGACAGGGCTGGGATGTTTTCTTAATGCACAATTACCCTTTATATAAAACTCTCTCTCATGGGTTTATGAGTGCTTACAAATTGATTTCTCTAGACTATCCAGACTAACACAACAAGGGTGTTGTTTATTACCACTCTTTCCATCATCATGCTGGAAGTCTTAGCCAGTACCATTAGACAGCAAAAGGAAAGTAAGGGAATATAATTGGGCAGGGAAGAAATGAAACTCTGACTCTTTGCAGATGGCATATAGAGAGAACTCCAAGGATTCCACAAAAAGGCTGTTGGAAATAAGCTCAATAAGCAGAAATCAATTGGAGTCCTATAAACCAGTGAACAGAGCTCTGAAAAAAAGACATCAAGAAAACAACACCCTTTACAGTAGCCACATGAAAGATAAAATATCTAGGAATAAACTAAGCCAGAGAAAGAAAAGACTTATACAAAGAAGATGACAAAACATTATTACAGCTGAGCCCCAGTGGCGTAGTGGTTGTGCGCGGGACTGTGACCCACTGGGATGGAGGTTCGATTCCAGCTCCACGGAGCAAAGGCTGGGCCTCCTACTCCCACCACCTGAGGGCAGTGATGCCCCCCCAAAACAAAACAAAACAAAAATAATGAGCGCGAACGCCCTGGGACGGTATCGGAACCAATGAAAAAAAATTATTACAAAAAATAAACGAACAAAAGGAACCTATACAAATGGAAGAGTACCCTGTGTTCATAGATAGGAAGACGTAATATTGTGAAGATATCAATACTATCTAAAGCACCCTATAAGCATCATGCAATTCTAACCCAAATGTCAGTTTTGTTCTTTAAACAAGTGGAAAAATGAGTTACCAACTTCATATCGAGAGGAAAGAGACCAAGAATAAGCAAAAAGCTTCCTAAAAAGAAGAACAAAGTGGAACCCACTGCACGGCCATAGTAGTCCAAAGAGCCTGGTACTAATGTAATAATAGATTCATAGACCAGTGGGACAGTATAGAAACAAAATAAAATAAAAGCATGCTTCTATAGACAACTGATTTTCGACAAGCAACAAAAGAAACATTAAATGGGAAAGACCCTCTACAACAAATGGTGCCAGAAATTTTGGATGTCCATCTGGCAGAAGAATGAAGCATCACCCCTACCTTACCCCATGCACAAACTCAAGATGGGTTAGAGATATAAATATAAACTCCAGAACTCTAAGGATCAGCAGTAAGAAAACTGTGGCAAAATTAAGGGCCTTATTGCAAGTTATATATGGATGGCTAAATATAATACAGAAAGCACATAAATTAGAAGGCAAAAATCATTGACTGGACCTATTAAAAATAAAACACTTAACCATATTAACTTCATCAAAAGAATAAAACAAGAACCTTTAGATTAGGAAAGAATCTTCAGTTATGTCACAACAGACTGGCAGCTAATTAATAATAAAATATATAGTATTTGGATATACCTCGATAAGAAAAAAATTGAAATGTGGTCAAAGGGCATAAATAAACAATTCACAATGAATGACACTTGAATGGCTAGCAAACACATGAGGAAATGCATATGATCACCAGTGATGGATTTGGGAGGTACAAATCAAAGCAGTGATAAGATATCAATTTAGGCAACAGATATACAAATGTGTTTTGCATGCAATAGATATGTTATATTGATTGTGATAAGAGCTGTATAAGCCCCCAATAAAATGATTTTTAAAAAGATATCTATCTATACCCACAATGATAGCCCAATTAAACATGCAAGCGCGCATACACACACACACAGAACAACAAATGCAGGCGAGGGTGAAGAGAAATTGGAACTCATGCACTGCAGGTAGACTTGTAAATATGTATAATCATTGTGGAAAGTTTTATGGTGTTAGCTAAAACAACTGGGAATAATACTACCATACAGTTCAGCAATATCTTTGGTGGACATATAAATAAGAGACAGAAAATAAGAGACAAAGCATGGACAGATATTTGTTCTACCATGCTTATTTCAGCAGAGTTCACAAATGTTTATCAAAAAGAATGAATAAAGAAACTTGGGTCATACACATGAGGGAATGCTATGTATCCCTGAAAAAACACAATGAAACATCTCATATCCTGGATGGACATGGAGAAAATTGTGCTGAGTGAAGTTAGTCAATCACTAAAGGATGAATATTGTATGAGTCTACTATTATAAGCATGGAGAACAGAACAATTTCTCCCAAGTTGTATGACCCCGATACATGCCAAACTTAAGCTACTTTCTACTTGTGGTTTATGACTATACACTTGGAGGTCAACCAAAGTAGGTCAGAGGCTATTCTTCCTAAGGATTATCTGTCATCTAGAGCAATGAGGCTGTATGGTCTGTGCCACCCTCAGTAGGGCCCACTTCTTTCTGATAAGTATAGTAGTAGACTAAACTACTTCCTTGTAGGAGCCCAGAGAGGTGAAGGCCACCTAAGGATGATCAAGGCTAAAGTCGTCATGAATCTAGGATCCGCCTTTCTTGTCACATGTATACTCTTAGTCCTTCCCTTTCCTATGACACTTATGCCCCTAGCTCAACCCCTTCCAGTCACTGTACATTCCCTTCCTATGATGTGTATGCCTATGGTATAACCCATTCCTGTGACGTGTGGTTACCAAAATACATATAAACCTTGGTTAGCAATAAACTTGAGATCCCTCCAGCTGGCTCCCTCTGGCGTCCCCCGCCCCCGTGAGCTCCCCAGTTCTCTCTGGAGCTCTCCAGCTCCGGGCTTCCTGCACGCCTTATGCATGGACCTGGCTGGTGAGATCATGGCCACCCAGGAGGTGAGCAGGCTACCATAAAATGTGTGTGACTCCATTATTTCTATCTCACATTTTCTATGACCTTACTATAATCTTTATCTGTTATCACTGTATAATTATGCCTACAGGACCCATGGTGATGTGTTGGGGGCTGGTCCTCTGACATACAAGGATAAATACCAACATGAAGACAGGCTTCTGTTCTCAGGTTACATAATCTTTTATTCCTGCCTCCCAAGCAACAAGGTAGAGAGCTGTCTAGCATCCATGAATCATATAGAAACCCCTGTAAAATGTATATGTACATTTTAAAAACCCTTTCAGCATAGGAAACTTCATCTCAGCCATAGTCAGCTTATCAAGATGGATAGAGAAAAATCTATCTGATTGCTGTCATACACTTTGTGCTAAGGTTACCCCAAATCAACAGACATTACTACAAGAGTGATAAGAGGACTTGTACGTCCAGAGAAAGTTATTAACATTTCTGTTGGTAGGTAAACGGGGAGGTACAACCTCCCATCAGGAGAAAAATGCTTAATACCTATATATCAGAGTATACCAGCTTCTGGCAATATCATGAGATTTTATAGGTGCAATTGTACAGCAATCACATATACAGATCATAGTAAAGTCATAAAGAATAGGAGAGATGGCAGATAGGATAAAATATAGGAGTTAGGTACATTTTATGGTAGCATGCTCACCTCCTGGATGCCCATGATTTCAGCAGCCAGGCCCTCACAGAGAATGGGAGGAGGAGAAGGGAGTAGAGAGAGGGAAGGAGGGATATTTATTTCTAACCAAGGCTTATATACACTTGGGGGTTGTGCAAGCTCTCTGATTATAGGTAACCACATATGTCACAGGAAGGAATTGAATATAAACCTCTCCCTCATATACATATGCATGTTTATGAATTTGTTTCTGCAGTCTACCCAGACTAACACAACACGTGACAAGATGGACAGACCCTAGACTGGAGATGGCAGGCTAACCTGGGCTCTCCATGGAAACAATCACTGTAGGGTGTGAGCCCAGTCTGTGGTGGAAGAGACAATAGTTTGGTTGCTCTGGATGGCTGATGCCTTCAGGGAGGAAATTTCTAAGTAGCAAATCTCACAATGTGCTGGCAAACAGCTTGACAATCTGGGGAGAAACCTTACTGTTTCCCACGCCTATACAGAACCCTAGGGGAGAAGATGCCCAGTATTATGTTCCTAATTGGACACCTTTGATCGAATGTCTAGCCAGCCCTTGTTCACACAGGCTGTGTAGTGTAGATTACTGAAACTTGAACTGTCCTTTTGAGGCACAGAGCATCCTTCATAGGTCACATCAGAAGGATTTGAAGCAGAAATGCTAAGTGAAGTAGGCTTTACTTCAAATTCACCTGGATCAGTCCAGGAACCATGTACCTAGGTTGAAATGTCTAGGATGAGAAATAAATGACCACTACCCCAAGGTTAGAGTATTGGTGGTTTTTGGACTTTGACTCAGATTTCTTGTTTTGATGGTGCCCAATGTTATACATAACATTACCCATTATGCTTATTTTGGTAATAACTTTTTAATAATTTTATTTGGGACTCATATAACTCATCACAAGCTGTACATGCATCCATTGTATGCAAAGCACGTTTGTACATTTGTTGCCATTGTCATTTTCAAAACATTTTCTTCCACTTAAGCCCTTGGTATTAGCTCCTCCTTTTCCCACTCCCTCCCCGCTCACCCTTCCCTCTTGATAATTTATAAATTATTATTATTTTGTCATATTCTACATTCTCCAATGTCTCCCTTTGCCCACTTTCCTGTTGTCTGTGCCCCAGGGAGAAGGTTATATGTAGATCCATGTAATTGATTCCCCCTTTCACCCTCCCCAGACCCCCATTCTCACCACTGGTCCTGAACGGATCATGTGTTCTGGATTCCCCATGTTTCTGATTCCTATCTGCATCTGTGTACATCCTCTGGTCTTAACAGATTTGTTTTTTGTTTTCTTTGGGGGGCATCACGGCTCTCTGGTGGTGGGAGTAGGAGGCCCAGCCCCACTGCTGGAATTGAACCTCCATCCCAGTGGGCCACAGTTCCGCGCACAACCACTACGCCACAGATTTGTAAGGTAGAATTCAGATCATGATAGTGGGAGGGAGGAAGTATTTAAGAACTAGAGGAAAATTGCATGTTTCATCATTGCTACACTGTACCCTGACTGGCTCATCTCCTCCCCATTACCTTTCTGTAAGGGGATATTGCTTCCCCTGCTGATGGACTTGAGGCCCCCAATCTGTACCCCCCCCAATTTACAATAATATAATTTCTGCCAGATTAGTCCCAAGGAGTGGGAGATTAGAGATGTCCCAAATGTCTTCTAAGATGGTATTCCACTCCATTTAGTCACAGACTTCACCTGTAAATGGAATAGCATCCTGAGTAACATTCTGCCATGTATAAAATGAGCCCTCTGCCAAGCGGATGGGATCTGCTTACCAGCCAGGAATGGAGTTCATTGCCTGGACCCCAGACTCCTGTGCAGTGAACCTCCTGGATCCAGATGACAGCTATACCATTAGAGGATGGTAGCGATGTCTGATGACCATTTCTGTCCCTGCAGTGCCTCCTTTAAGTATTTTCCTTCACCTTCCTGGGTTCTGCAATTCGCTGCAACATCAAACAGAAGCTCACTAAAAGTCTTACGTGGTTGTGGGTGCTGTTATGTCACACATATAAAGGTCAGGCAGATGGGGCCCAAATACAGGTCCAGAGCCAGAAGCCCCAAATGTCTGAAAGTCAAAGTAGGTCATCTGGCTTCTTCGAAACCTCACTCAGGAAACAGAGATCAAAAAAGGGGAGCTGACGTGGAGAGGATAGAGCTGTGGTCTTAGAAACCCACCAGGGCGTCTCCCCACTGTCCTATAGTGTCGCCAGCAGGCATCACAGACCTGACAGCAGTTTGTTACTGATGGAGATGTGGTTTTTATCCTGCAGTTGGCCATATCCTCAGGGAAATCAGGATGGTGACTTAAATTACGCCATCCAGTAAAGTAAGATTGAAGATGCATTCCACCCTCATCTTGTAATTAAGAACTCCGGCCAAAATGTGAGCAGTTTATATATCTGCACCTCCCTTTAATCCTGCAGCAGAGAACTCCCTCCAAAAGAATATCATAGCTACAAACACAGAAGCTGGAATCTATAATACATCACAAAACGGAGAATGGCAACGAAGAATATGATGATAAGGGCTACGCCAAGTACTCAATTATATCCCCTTTCTTAATTTATAGATGATTAGTGTATCAGTATTTTGGATTATATATTTAAATTGCATCATGATTATAATATGTGGGCTATAAAAAGACTTTTCTCCAGCTTTATTTCCCCCAAAGATATTCCAAACATTAGAGACCGTTTGCCAACACATGGTGGGAGGTCAGATGCTTTGAGATATTCTCCCTATGGCATTCAGCCACTAAACTAAGGTCTGGTCCACTGTAGGTGGGGCTCACGCCTTACTGATAAGGATAGTAATTGTTTCCATGGAGAGCCAGAGAAGTGGTCAAACTTGCTCCGTGACATCCAAAGTTAGGTTGCATGAATTTAGGATTCCCCACCTTGTCATATGTGTACTCCCAATGCCTCCCCTTCTTATTTCATTGCATGTATACCCTTAGATCCCTGCTCTTATGACTGTATTACCAAGAATACAACCTCTTCCTGTGATGTATGTCTTTACCTGTAATTAGGGAGCTTGCATGCTCCCAAATGATATATATGCCTTAATTAGTAATAAACCGCACTCTCTTTGTCTCCTGCACTTTGCCTGGACCTGACTGCTGAGATCATGGCCATGCAGGATGAGAGCATGCTACCATGAAATGTGTCTGACTCTTTCATTTTACTCTCGCTCCCATCTCTTTTATTATCTATGACTTTATGATAATCTTTTATATAGATATATTTAACCATACAATTGAGCCTACTGAACCTGTAATTAGTTGTGGGGGGCTGGCTTCCCTCACAATAGCATATAGAAATATTGCTTTTACCCATCTACAATGCAATACTTTTTACAAAAACTTTTTATTGAGAATTAGGGGAATGTTGACAGTGCATATATTTGTTTCTATTGTTAACAACTTTTGGAACATCTCAACGCCCTTTCCTGCTTCAATCCTTTTTGCTCTTCCTCCTCTTGTTGGCTCTTGTCTTCTCCTGCACCCCAGTTAATGTCTGTCTACCTTGTGGCCTAGGGTTTCCCCTTTCCTCTCTTCTTCTCCCACCCCTAGTGTGAAAACCTTTTCCTGATTTTTCATTATTGTCATGACATGGATGAACCTGGAGGACATTTTGAAATTAGTCAACCCCAAGTACTGCACAAGAACTCAAAGCAATCCTTTCAACGAAACTTTCCCAATGTGTTTTTTGACATCTTTTAATGAGCATGTTGGTCTTTACTACTGAAATCTTAATTAATGTTCTCTATTTTACTTCTTTGCATTGTAATGTCTACTGAAAAGACTATGCAGAAACCCAGACAACATTCAGGATTAAAGTGATTATTAAAGAAGTTAACAAGTTGAAGTTGTAATGCCAGTGAAAAACACTCAGGGTAGTTGTTTATCAGGAAATGTTATAAAATTTCAGATCTTCTAATAAATTCCCTGTGGGGCATACCATTCTGTTGTAAGTCTTAACCCAAAGGCATTGAGCTTAAGCTTCATGAATCAGCAAGCCCAACATCTTGGATTTAGTGCCCTGAGGTACCCTACTCCAGTAAGCTTAAACCTGAAGGCACACAGATCCACTTCTGTGGATTAGCAAGTCCAGCGTTTCCAATTAAGTGGCCGGCGGCTCCCTACTCTGCAAGCCAGACTCCCGCACAAAAGCGCTCAGCTTAACACGCTCTGTGGATTAGGATGCCCATCAATTTTTCCGTGCACTGGCTCCTGATTTGCTGCTGCTCCTCTGAATAGTATCGCTGTCATCTGAATCCAGGAGGTGCACTATGCCGAGAGAGCAGGCCCAAAGACTGTGCTCTATTTCTGGCACTTGCTGGTAATCAGATCATTCCTGCTTTTCAGAAGGCTCATTTTATGCACTGTAGGATGCTATTCAGGGAACCCGGTTATGAATTACTCCCAGGTGAATCTTATCACTATCTTCCCTTGCCCTTTTACCAGATCCATATAAGAAAAGGCCGTTTGGTGAGAGTTAGAGACTTGCATGAAAAGAGGCACATAGATACATCATCGCCCCTGCAAGTGCTCAGTTAAGGACTATTTCAGTCACTCCCAAGGTCCCCAAACACTTGAATCTACGGATCAGGCTTAACTGAAAAGTAGCATCCTCGTGACGTACCCAGCCCAGTAAATGTGTGCTGTAAGCATTCAGGCCACTGCTCTGTTATCTTTTTTTTTTCACAGCCTTTGTTTGTTTGTTTGTTTTCTCTTTTCCCCCTCTCCTTTCTCAACTGTCACCCTCCTAGCAAGATCATAACATAAGGTATTTTTGTTCTTTGTTCAATTAAGATCGATTAGACTTTTCCCAAAATAATCTTCCCAACAACCAAAGGGTAAACAAAATCAAAGATGCAATATTGTAATGGCAGGGGCCAGCCCCTGCTCCTGGACATCAATGTTCCTGTGGGCACGTTTCAATCCTGACAGTCTTTTCCTCTCCTGGCCTCAGAACCCTGCTCTCTTCCGCTAGCAGTGACTATAAAATGATGCTGCTGGCAGGAGAAATGAGACGAGACTAGAAAGTGGCTCAGATTTGGAGGAACACAGACAGAATCTGTCAACCTCCACAACTCATTGGAGAAAAGACTTCACATGCTTTCCTTCATCTCCTCAAGCTTCAGTTCACTCATCCCTACAACGAAGACTATCTTAGCGAGCCTTTGAAGCTTCTCTTTGCAATTAAATTATGTATCCAAGGTACTTACCAAAGAGTATGTTGGTCAGAAAAAACAAACAAACAAACAAACAAACAAAAACAACCAATCCAGTTGTCTTCCAGTTGATTCCAATTCATGGCGATAGTTTTTCAGGATAGAGTTGTGCAATCAAAAGACTATACGAAGTTTCAGAAAAAGATCACTCAGTCTTGCTTCCGAGGCACTGCGGTACCCACAGACATGGTTAGAATGGACAATCTTTTGGTTAATAGCTGAATTCTTAATCATTTGTACAATACAGGGCTTCTTTATGGCCAGTCACAGATCACGCTCTTCTATTTTTCTCTTGTGTACTTGGTGGCGTGCACAATGAATAGGCAGATAAAAGATAGTCTATTTTCTCCTTTCTATGGTATAGGAATACTGATAATTGCTCCATAATGGGCACATTTCAACCAAGCAGAAGCTCCCCTTATGTCCTTGGGCCCACCTGAAGGACACTCCTTCTTCAGGTAGCCAGGGCAGAGCACAGCAAAGGTATTGTGAATGCTTTTCCCTCTTTTCTCCCTCATCAGAGACATGTCTGGAGCACACACTAGCAACAACCTTACAATGAAATTTGGGCATGTAACATAATAGCATTAATAGTTTCCATAGAATGGTGATGGCAACAAATGTGCAAATGTGGTCTGCATACAATTGATGTATATATTGAACATGCTGTGATTTGTATGAGCCCCCAATAAAATGATCTGTAAATGCCCAGGCAGATGACCTATCTCAGCTCTGCACTGTATCATAGGCCTCCTCTGGCCATATGGAGCAATGAGTCCATCAAAAGGCAGGAGGTTATAATAGACAGTGGACTCTTTGGGCTCTGGTTAAAGATATGGGACTATTTCTGAGAAGCAAACCAGAGGGGCTTTCAGGGAGGGCCTTAGTTGTTTCCTGGAAAGATATAGGCCTGTCCCCGGGCAGATGGGCAAACTACCCTGTGCAGACACTCCCACTTGGACAGGCCGAATGAACTAGTGGGACCAGTATAATCTAGTCATGGCCCCCATCTCCCCCTTTAAATGTAATTAAAAGCACCCCCCCACACACCCACACACAACTGTCTCTGCTTTGTTTAATTCTTTATCTTCCACATGGCATACTGTGTTCTTATCCATTTGGGGAATCCATTGCTTAGGGTTGTCTTTTGCTGTGAGATCTATTGCTATCACAGCTGCTGGTTGCAAATCTCCAATGGCCAGACCTGAAAGAGAATGTGGAAAGCTGGCAGTGAGCTCGTACATCACCTCTGGGGCACGGGAGCAGTGTTTTGGAGCAGTAGTTAATGGTCCAAAAATGGCCACACTTTGGCTCATTAGGCTTTCCCCCTGTGTTCTTGGGCCTACCTGGAGGCCATCTGTCCCTCCTTCCACAGGCAGCCAGGGCATGGCACAGCCAGAGGCTCTGCTTCTTCCTCCTTCGCCTTTATCAGAGAGGCAATCTTGTGAACAACATAACATGGGGTTTCTCTTCCCTGAGGTCATGGTGCAAACCCATGATCAAAGTTGTTGAACCAGTTGAGCCTTACAGCCCCCCCCACCCCCCCACAGCTGATCCTTTCAGGTCCAGCCACTGCTGGAAGCAGCACTGCTTGTCCTGGGCAGTAAGCTCCCCAAGGAAAATGAACGGATGTTTCCCCTGTTAGTTCCTCGTGATTTCTTAGTGTTTGAGTAAAGGGATTCTCTCCTTCAGTTGTGCTTAAACCCAAACATATGTGCTGGCCTACAGTCCACCCCTTCTACCAGATCATCTCGCCCAGCTCTGCACAATATCCACTTGTGGAACAATGGATCCTGCATCAAAAAGAGAGGGTAGAATAGACAATGGGCCCAATCTCGATACATTTTACAATCTCGATACCTTGGTGCCTTGCATGTGGCACATCTGGGCAAACTTGGTCCATTGGATCCAGCATTTGGGGACATCTGACTAACTTGGATCTCAGGAATCTGCTGCTATGGCAATGAGGATTTATACTGAATAAGCTTGGAGATAGCAATTCTCTCCACACCCCAACCCCATCCCATCTCCTCATAGTATCAGTACTGGAAGCAGAAGCCCTTCTGTCCTTTGTTGATGTGTGGTGGACCCACATACCTAACCCTTCAAGAACTACAGGGCAAATCCTAGAAAGGCTGCATTACAATTCTCCCCTAAGCAGCAATAGGGCCTTTGTTGTCTCCCGGTAACTTCTTCACCTCTACCAGATATCATGTGTCCCCAAACCCTGCTCATGCTTGGAAGGAGCTTCTTCCTCACCCACCCTGACCCGGACTCACATTCCAGCCATCAGTTGGCCAGAAGAATCCTGTAGGACTGTTCTAGGGCGTTGCCTGCTTTCCTCTGCCAGAACAACTTCATGCTGCCTTCCCAGATAGTCTGATTTCTGAACAGTGTCTATCCCTCTTACACATATTCCAGTAGTGGATTGAAATCACCATGCTGACTGCCACTTTGCCTTTGTCTTTCCTGCACCTCCTTTTACCAGTTACTTCCTTGGGTAACACTGATAAAGAAGGATCAGCCATTCCCCCTTACCCTTAGGTTCAAGGCCCTCACAGGTTCACTTGGTCAAGAGATCCCACCTCCTCACAAGCCTACGGAGTTTTTGCATGTACCTCCCTCTCTTCTTCCCGAGGATGGCTCTCCTTCCCCTGCCATTCCCCGCCAGGACCCCTTTGGCAGCACTATTGGGATGTGTCCCTGGACCTCTGAGAACATGAAGGAGAAACATAAGGAGAAAACCTTAACGCTTTGTCAACTGGTTCTTTCCATTCCCACTGGCTGGGCATTTCCAAAGTGTTCCCAGAGCTTGAGGACAGTCTCTGACATGGACTTCCTCCTGTTCAGACATATATTTCTCCCGCTTTCTCATTGCCTCTTTAGATGTTGCAACAGCCTCTGTGTTCTTCAGATATCCTACCTTTTACATGTTGCTCGGTGCCATCAAGACAGTCACAATGCAGACCAACCCCACATACGACAATCTGGTGTCATCCTCCCAGGAATTACTATGTGTCGTCTATTGTTGCAGCCACAGCGTCACCCCATTTCATCTGAGTCTTCCTCCTCCTTCCCCACGCCCCGACTCTCTAACAAATATTACAGTTTTCTCCAGGAAGTGGTGCCTCCTGGTAACCTATTCACAGAAGGGGGCAGCAAGTCTCGCTGCTCTTGCTTCTAAGAAGCATTCTTGGTTGGACTTCTCCCAAGACAGATGTATTCAATGATGTATTCTTCCACCAAATCCAATATTCGTTGCTAACACCATTAATTCAAATGCCTCAATTCGCCCTCGGTCTCCCTTCATCATCGTTCAGTTTTCCCATGCATCCGAGGCTATTGAAAATGGCAGCGGTTGAT
The DNA here is from genome assembly GCA_004026705.1 of Nesogale talazaci. Lineage (NCBI taxonomy): Eukaryota > Metazoa > Chordata > Mammalia > Afrosoricida > Tenrecidae > Nesogale > Nesogale talazaci. Next base: position 13,801 of record PVJH01020356.1, on the reverse strand, counting down.
GTCATCTCAAGATGGCCTCTTCACCTTGGCACGCGGCAAAGAGGTCTTCTGCAGCAGATTTGCCCACTGTGCGATGTGGCTTGCTGTCTTCCAAGACTGCTGCTTCCATGGGCATTGATCGTAAACTCAAGTGGAATAAAATCTCCAGCAACTTTGACATCTTCTTCTTTTGTCATGTTGTTGTTAGTTTGTCCAGTTGGGAGCATATAGAGCATATACATCTCCATCAGGAGATGTAATCCATACCGAAGGTGTTTGATCTTCATCGGTAAGTGCTTCAGCAAGCAAGGTATCATAATGCTTCCTCGAGTCCTGATGCCAGGTTCTTCTTCAGAGGGGTCCAGTTTCTTGGATTATTTGCACAGAGCACAGACTGAATCAGATGGTGAAAGGAAATGTCCCTGACACACACCTTCCCTGATTTAAAAGCATCTATCCTCATTCTGTCCTCACACCATCTATCCTCCTTCTACATGGACAGCTGCCTCTTGGTCTTTATAGAGATTCCACCTGAGCACAATGACGTATTCTGGAACTACCATTCTTTGCAGTGTTATCCATAATTTGTTACAATCCTCCAGAGTGCCTTTGTCTAGTCAGTAAACCACCAGTCAACATCTTTTTCTGGTATTCTCTACTGTCAGCCAAGAGTCATCAGATATCATCAGTCATAGGGTCTCAGTCAACTCATGGGCAGTGGGTTCATATTTTTATAGGGTATTCTGATTGGAGAATGAAGACTTTCTCCAAGTAGCTAACCTCACCGAACAACTAGGGCAACTATGCCTTTCTATCTATGTTTATTTTCTTTGATGCTTAATGTTAACTTTGGAATTCAAGACAGTTTGATTTTGGGAGATTGGGCTTTCAGTAAGGCCAACATGGGATGTGGTCCAAATCTAACTCTGCAGCACTGGGCTATGGGCTGTGCTGTTTCTGTCTGGAAGTCTAGACAGCCCTGTGGTGAGACAAGAAAACCATCAGCTCCCTGCTTGTAATCCAAAGACTGAAGCCAGAAACTGCATGGTATCTGAGGAAGCAGAAGACAGATGTACCAAGAGCGTTGTACCATCAGTGGACAGACAAATAAGGTCTTTCTTCATCAACATCCTATATATTGTATCAAGATATGTACTATCCCAGCAATCCTGTGATAGACATTCTGCCCTATTTTGTTTATACTTGCTCATTTTAGGGTGCATTTCAGATGTGCTATGCCATTGGGGTCATCCTCTTGAAGGTGTGTTGTTTTTCTGTTTTTTGGTAAATGAAACCCAGGATTGATGAGCCTATAGGGACAGCAAATAGCACAAAGATTTGGAGGTATGTGGTGTGGTTGTGTGTGAGGCGGGTGGAGCACAAGGATGGGCAGTGGGGAGATAAAAGGTAGACAATGTCAAGGAGTTCAGGAAGAAAAAGGATTGGCCTTACTGAAAGCCCAATCTCCCTGATACTGGTATGGAAGCAGTCATACAATCCTGTTTGATGTTATTGAACTATTAAATGATGACATAGGTATCAACTCTCAAGTAATAACCAATTAAAAGAAAAATAAAAAGGCTTTGGGCTCATACTAAACCCTAGCAACGACGTAAGAACAATTAGTTCTTACATCATGGCCCTGCTTGATACTTGCCCTTAGGAAGGGAATTATAGCAAAATTTGGAGAATTTAGATGGTACCCAGCTATCTGATAAAATAGTATCTGTGGGTCCTAAAGCCTTGTATTCAAACAAGCAGCCATCAAAGTGAGATGTCATCTAAGTCCATATAGAAGAAGTATACCATCATCAGTCACTGAAGGATTGTAATCCATATAATCTAAATTATAGGGATGGATTAGTACCAGATCCTAAATTGTAATAATCCGGTCTAAAGAAGAGAATGGATGACAGTGGGAGTCCAAGATTCATTGCATGTGGAACTGCATAGGAAATAAACCTTCACAGAACTCCTCCTGTCTAAAATTGAAGGATGGGAGGAAAGTGGGCACTAAACAGTGCTTGGGAGAGAGGCATATAGAAGAGCAAAGACATAAATGTGACTTGACCAGTTAAAACTATGTCAGTAGATTCTCCCCTATGGTGCAGGTGGGGCCTGATCTGGTTTCCAAAATTTTCTATGTTTTTGGTCTGCATTCTTTAGTTTGGTTTTTGCTTGTTCACATTGGGCTGTACCTCAGGTGTTATGTCAAATGGGGTCACCCTCCTGAAGCTGTATTTGTTTTTCCATTTTTTTGGCACACGAGACACAGGATTGATGCACCTGAAGGACAGGCAGTAGAATAAAAATTTCAGGAGGAGGGGCTGGGGGTAGGGTGTTAGTAAAACGGAGATGCTGTCAAGGAGCCCATGTAGAAAAAGACTGTCTGGGAAGCAATTGTGCTAGCAACTGTAGAATTCTACTTGACAAGCTTGAACTAGGGAATAGTATGATCTATGTACTCAATCCCAATGAATGATTTCTTCTTTTTTAAAAAGAAGAAAACCCTCACTTCCAAAGAAACAGGCTAAGATGAGGCATGTCCTGCTCTTTTAACCAAGGTGAAGCTCATGAGAAAGCGAGCTTTTGGAATGGGGTAACACCGCTGCATTCCCATCTCGCATACAGGCACTCTCAAATGACCATTTCCATCCTTGGCCCCAAATCCAGATGCCCAGATCGCTCCTCACATTCCACAGGGCACCCTCATTTTTCACTAAGAAGTTAGTGACTTGCTGCTTTTCTTTTCCATTCAAAAAAGAGTCCTTCAGTAAAATGGAAATGCCATAACTGTCATGTGCCACCATCTGGTCAGTTCCAACTCAGCCGGTGTGTTCCTGAGGAGAGTTCTGCTCCCTACGGCTTCTGTGGCTTTCTGGGAGAGGAGTTCCAGGGTGTTTTCCTTGTGATGCTGCTAGGAACTGATGGCATATCACTTGAAGTTAAACACAAATCATTCACACCACCCAGGGACCGCTTAATTTACGGTCAGGGCCTCTCATTGACACAGGTGCTATTTGCACCCCCGTGATCATTGCAGCACCGATGACAGTGGCTGGAAGGCAAAAACCCAACAATACCTAAAAGTTTGATAGTTGAAGCTTGATCAGTAGAAGAATGGATAAACACTTAATGACATCATTAAAGAGCAATGATGAAAACTTGAAACACAATGGGTGGCTTTGAAGAACACATTATGCTGAGCAAAATAGTGCATGAGACCACTGTGAGAAAAGAAAAAAATCAAGAATCAGGATAAAGGCTTCCATACTAAAAGAAACAGTGGTTAGTGTAAGATATGAAAATCACAATAATTTATAATTTATGAAAATGTCATGAGGCAGGGAGGGAGGGTAAAAATACCCAGGGCTCAAATAGGATGTAAATGTTGAGCAAATAATAATGGCAACATATGGACAGATATGCTCGAGACGGTTGATGTGTGAGTTGTTATAAGAACTGTAAGAGCTACCAATAAAGTGATCTTACAAAAAAAGAGAGACTCCTGAAAGGAAAAACAAACAGACTTTAATGGCTCCCCAGGGTGGGAGGAGAAGCAGGAGGCTGTATGGCAGTCAGGTTGTAACTACCAGGGGAAGATATATTCTGCAAGAGAAGACGGATAAAGAGCAGGGAGTGGGCAGAATGGCAAGTTTGATAGGTTGTTTAAATTACTGAATACAAAAATGATGATCTGAATTGACAATGCAATTTTTTAAATTAGATGTGGGGGGCTGTCTATAGTCCCAACTCTCTGCACTTCTGTCAGGCCTCCCTACTCTTTCTCAGTAACCCAGAAGCCTGGGTCATGACCAGCACTGCTGTGCACCCTGGGAAGAGCCTCACCTTCATTCTCAGGTGTGAGAAGATAGAGTTACCTCCATGGGAGGGTTTCCAAGATGTTGAGTAATGTGTGCATTCAGGTCTAGGCATTAAAAAGGAGAAGAAAACCTGTATTTACCTTCCTTTGGTCTCACCCGGTATTTTCCGATAAATTTTATGTTCCCACCTCCAAGCTTTTTGTCTCACTGTGAACTAAGATTACAGCTAATCTCTGTGAACTTTCTACATGACAAATTATATATACACAAAACCCAAACCAAACTAAAATGTCACCTTTTCTTTCTCGCGTGCCCCCATTTAAACACAATGGAGAATTGAGTCATCACATCTAATAGCTCTATTTAATGTGCAAACAAATTAAGCCTTTCCACCCCTTTAACTTGATGAAAACAGCATTTTCCAGGTGTTCTCTGGTGCCCGAGGATCAGACACACTGTGGCCCTCAGCTCCTGTTTTCTTCTCTTGGGGAAATGATTCCATTCCCAGGAAGGGGAAGGTGTGCTCTGGCAGGGAGAAAGCAGTCTGTGCCCTTATGGAAACTGGAGATAGGCATCCTATGGGCCAAGTGCATGTGATCTCTCCAGGGGACATGGTGTGCCAAGTGGAAGGTGGGCTGAATCAGTCTCCCTGCACTCCTCCTCTGCAGGTGGTGTGAGAGACAGCCTCAGGGAATATGGATTTGCCTAGAGTCTCAGTCCTATCTGGATTGTGCAGGCCTCCCATGGATGTGCTCTCACCTGTCATAGCAGTCTTGTCAGCAACTGAGCAACACAGGCGAGGGACTTAGCGGGTGGACCAACACCTGCATCACCTGCCTGTTCAGAGACATTCTTCATTGATACTCATGTGGAAAAAAAGGACATTGTGTTCAAACCTGTTATTTCCTTCATCAAAAGAGTTTTTAGACATCAAAAGTGTGATAGGAAATCCCAAATTAGAAGCAGCCTAGAAACTTTTTAGCAATGCTATTCCTAAACTGGGCTGCACAAACACTATCCTGGCAGCTAATGGAAAGGGAGCTGATTTGAGTTTCTCCAGGAAAAGATTGCTGGTGGACTCCACTGCAGAGTGCTGCCTACTCTTTTAAGATTGTACTGTTCAGTCAAACTTCGCACTCTGCTGCCACCAACATCATCATCATGTACCAACCTTGGTACAATCCCTGGGAGATGACTCTGGGATGGAAATCGGCAAACAAGGAATTTATTGAGGGCAAGGCTTGGGAAGGGGACCTATGAGGGAGAAACAGTTGGTCTGGGCAGAAGGAAAAGTTGGGCGACAGTGCAGATGGTGTGGAAACCACCAAAGTCTCAGTTTTCCAATCCCAACAGATGACACCACTTTTCCCCAGAACCAAGGCAGTATTCTTAGGTAAGCACTATGATTGCCTCAGATTGAGCTTGTGCCCACTCTCCTTTGGTCTGACAACTAAGGCCAGGGGCTGAGCGAGTATGATTGTTTAGGCCTGGGTCACCTGACTATCTTAAATTGGTGATAGAAAAGCTTGCTAAAAAAGCAAACTCTCAATGAGTAGAGAGGTCTGAAGGGCAGGCCCCAATCCCACCTATGTGGATGGCTGCCCCTCCACCCCAGAAGAATTTACTCCACAGGACAGCACTGAAGCTGTAGCACAGGGAGAGGGACGTGTCTGATTAGAGTGCACAGGAGCAAATGAAGGGGGAGAGTGGAGCACATTCTGGGCCACCAAACCTTGAGGACAATATCCTTGCTCAGAGCAGTCAATGCACAGAGAGGATCATGTGGCCAGCCTCACTACAAGATACAACATCCCTCACTGACCCAAAGCCCTACAAGGAACAACACTGGAGACACAGCGTAGAAATTGCACCCAATCTGAACTCACCACACCCCGAGGTGAAGCACTAAGGGTATGCAGCAGAACAGTAAGGGGAGCAGAGCAACAAAGTCCGCAGGGAATATAAAAAATAGACTTCGGACCAGGGCATGGAGTCCCATCAGATTCGACCAGAAAACACTCCTAAAGGTCAACAAACTGACCTTGAATTATTTACAGGCTTTTCTTTTTTGGTCATTGTTTTTTGTTGTTGTTGCTTTGTTTCCCTGCTTTGTTTTACTCTGTCTTGTTTTTGTGTATATTATTCTCCATACAGATCTACCTAGATAAAGCAGGTGTGATAAACAATCTGGAGGAGAATATAACAGGACTAACAGTTCCAAGGGAACATGGGAGAGGAGGAGGTTGGAGAAGGAAATGATGTTAACAAAGTCAATGAAAAGGGAACAACAAGTGATCCAAATCAGTGGCAAGGAGTGTTAAGGGCCTGATAGGGCTTGATCAAGGGCAATGTAACTGAGAGGAATTACTGAAACCCAAATGAAGGCTTACCATGATAGTGGGACAAAAGGAAAGTAAAAGGAAACAGAGGAAAGGACTTGAAGGCAAAGGACATTTATAGAGGTCTAAGTACAGGCATGTACATATGTACATGTATTTATAAATGATGACCGGGAAATCGATCTATGTGAAAATATTTATAGGGTTAGTATTAAGGTAGCAGATGGACATTGGGTGGGTCTCCAGTCAACTACTCCCTCAATGCAAGAACAGTTTGTTCTATTAAACTGGAAATCCATGATGCTCAACTTCCCAACAGGATTGCTCAAGATAAATCGGGTGCATAAGCAAAAGTATTGAAGAAAGCTGATGGTGCCTGGCTATCAAAAATTTTAATATCTGGGGTCTTAAAGGCTTGAAGATAAGCAAGCAGCCATCTAGCTGAGAAGTAACAAAATTCACATGGAAGAAGCACACCACCCTATGTGATCATGAGATGTCAATGGGATCAGGTATCAGGCATCTAAAAACAAACACAAAAATATATTATTGTAAATGAGAGGGAGTGTGGAGTGTGGAACTAAACCCATCTATAGCCAACTGGACTTCCCCTTACAGAAGGGTCACAGGGAATTGATGAGTCAGTCGGGATGCAGTGCAGCAATGATGAAACATACAGCTTTCCTCTAGTTCTTCAATGTTTCTTCCCCGCCAACTATTATGATCCCAATTCTACCTTACATATCTGGCTAGACCACAGGATATACATTGGTACAGCTATGAACTGGAAATGCAGTGAATCCAGGACAGATGAACCCCTCAGGACCAGTGATGAGAGTGGTGATACCAATGGGGTGGAGGGAAGGTGTTGTAGAAAGGGGGAACTGATTACAGGGATCTGCATAAAACCTCCTACCTGGGGAGTGGACAAGAGAAAAATGAGTAAAGGGAGACATTGGACAGTATAAATCATGACAAAATAATAGTAATCTATAAATTATCAGGGCCTCATGAGGGAAAGTAGGGGGAAAATGAACTGATGCCAAGGGCTCAAGTAGAAAGGAAATGCTTTGAGAATGATGATGGCAACAAATATGCAAATGTGCTTGACACAATGGATGGATGGACTGTGATTAGAGCTGTATGAGCCTCCAATAAGATGGTTAATTGCCCCCTCCCCCCACAAACCAAATTCCCTGCTGTTTAGTCAATTAGGTTTCATGGCAACTGCATAGGACAGAATAGAGTGCTTGCTTTGGGTTCGGAGTGGGGACATTTTTTTGGGCGCAGAAAGCCTCATTTGTCTCCCATGGAGCAGCTGCTGGCTTTGGACTATTGCCTCGGTATGCCACCAGAGCTCCTGGAAAAGCCTGTGAGGCAGAGAGAGTAGACATCATGTCTCTGCCTACCTGTCAACATTGACAGTGCCATGAGTGACCTGGATGACTAAGCACTCAGTTTTTAATGGTGGTAGTTTAAATCCACCCAGAGGTTCTCCCTCTGAAAAGAACCAAAGCTTTGGAAACTCCCTGGGGAAATCCTACTCTGCAACTCCTGGGGCCAACATCAATAGGTTTGAAGTTTTCTTTTGTTTTTAAAGATTAGAATTAATATATTTAACTGTCTGAAGGAGTGCCTCCTAGGACACACTCAGTATATGATCATCATTGTTTTTCCATGAGCATCATAAGAACCAACACAATTGACCTCTCTTACCCCTCCCCCTACCACCACCACCACCTCCAATGTCTTGGAGCATTGGTGCTGATAAAATCAATGTTGACTCAAATCTCAACCACAACTTTGAACTGAGCCTGAACCTTTTTGAGGAGCTGAGAATGTTTAGCAAACGTTTTCTTTCAGCATGTCTAATCTTCATGCATTGTTGGACTTTCTGGGTCAGATGGGCCTATCGTACCAGAACCATCAGAAGGATGCTTATCTCTTTAACAGCCTCATTGGACTGAAAGTATTTCCTCAGAAAGACCATCCCAGTGTTTTTTGACCTGGTCACAGAGCCAGAGCATTTGGATTAAATGGGGGGAAATTCCTGCTTCTGATCTGCATAACATTCCTGCAGTGTTTCATCTCTAAGGGTTGGTTGTGTGTAGCTTTCCCTATTGCCTAAGGGAAGATTTCTCTCCAACTTCCTGAAGATCTAAGGGCAGAGTCTTGAACTGTTGGTAATAGACATTCTCACTGTCACTTCTCATTACTCTATCCGACACTGCCACCACCACCTGTCTGTCTGTCAATTTGTCCAGCTGTAGTGGCTGGTGTGTTGCTGAAAGCAACATCACTGGTATTTTAAATTCTAGCAGGATCACCCAAAGTGAACAGGTTTTAGCAGAAACTCCAGATGCAGCAAAGACTACCAAGAAGGACTAGGTGCTGTCCGTTTCTGAGAAATTAGCCACAGAAAACCTCAAGGATAGCACAGAAACATTGTCAATGACTAAAAATCTCATGAACAGCAGCAGAACACTGCAGACAATGCCAGAAGATGGGCCTCTCGGGTCCGAAGGCACTCAATGTCTGACTGAGGAAGAGCTGCCTTCTCAAACTGGAGTCACCTGCAGTGAGGTGATGGAGGAAAGCCTGTGGAAGGAGAGCCTTTGGGACTTTCACTTGCTGATGGGACATGACTCAAAATAAGAAGACATGATACAAGTAAAATGAATACTTTTAGCTTGGAATGTATGAATCTAGGAAAATTAGAAGTCATCAAAATGAAATGGGTGGCATAGAGATTAATATTCTAGGCATTAAAAAGCTGAATGAGGGGTTGAAAAAAAAGAAAGCTGAATGAATCAGAAAATCATGATTTGTTTTGCTGACATTGACACAATCAAGAGGAATGGTGTTGTGTTCATCTTCAGGAAGGACACTTCAAGGTCTATTTTGAAGTACAGTGCTGTCTGTGATAGGATAATATCTATTCACATTGAAGGAAATCTAATTAATACATGGATCCAATTTTTTGGACTAACCAATGAAGCTAGTGTTGAAGAAATTGAAGAATTCTATCAATGTCTTCAATAATAAACTGATCAAATATGCTATCAAGATACACTGATAATTATTGGCAACTGAAATTCAAAAGTTGGAAACAAAGATGAAGCAACAGTAGTTGAAAAATGTGGTCTTGGTGATAGAAACGAAGCTGGAGATCAGATGATACAATTTTGCTAGAGCAATAGTTTCATCGGAAATTCTTTTTTTCCCTCAACAAACCCACATGGTCACTATGCATATGAGCTTCTTCAGATAGAATACACAGAAACCAAATTGACTCTCTGTTGGAGAAGAAGATGAAGAACCTCAGTATCAGCAACTAAGAGGAGGCCAAAGATAAACTTCAATTGGAACAGACCTTCAGTTGCTCATATGTAAGTTTAGTTTGAAGTTGAAGAAAATGACAACAAGTTTATGAGAGGCAAAATATGACTGAGGATATCCCATACGAATTTCAAGAACATCCTTAAAACAAATTTGATGCAGTAAATACTAATGACAAAAAATCGGGGGAACTGTGGGACATCAAGGACATCATACATGAAAACAAAAGGTCACTAAAAGGAAGGAAAGTTCAAAAAGATCAAAGTGGATGTCAGAAGAGACTCTGAAACTTGCCCTTAATCATAGAGAAGCCAAGACACATGGGAGAAATGAAGTCAAAGAACTGAGCAGAAAATCTCAGAGAGCAGCTCAAGAAGACAAGGTAAAATATAATAATATAATATAGGCACAAAGACCTAGTTTAAAAAAATCTATGAACATGCCCAGCATCTCTAAAGCTGAAAGAACTTAAAAAAAAATCAGTTCTCGAGTTGCAATCTTGAAAAATGCCACGGGCAAAATATTGAACGATATAGGTCATAACAAAAGATGATGGAAAGAATACAGAATCACTGTATCAAAAGGCACTAGTCATCATTCAACCATTTCAAGAGGTAGAATATAACCAAGAACTAATGTACCAAAGGAAGAAATACAAGCTGCCTTAAAAGTATTAGCCAAGAATAAGGCTTCAGGAATTGATCAAAATGTTTCAGCAAGCCGAGGAGTCCACTGGAAGTACTATGCCAAGTAATTTGAAAGGCAGCTAACTGTCCAATTGACTGGATGAGATCCATATTTTTACCCGTTCCAAAGAAAGGTGATCCAAAAAGAACGTACAAATTATAGAATCACTGCTTGTGGAAGCAGCAGAGAAGAGCTCAAATGATGCATTGCTTTGGGCGAATCTGTTGCACAAGACCTCGTCCAAGTGTTGCAGAGCAAGGATGGTACTTTGAGGATTAAGGTGCGCCAGATCCAAACCACAGCATTTTCAATTTCTTCCTATATATGCAAAACCTGAACATTAAATACAGACGACTGAAGAAAAATGCGTGCATTTTCACTCTGGTTGGTGTTGGCCAAGGACATTGAAAGTACCATGGACGTCTTAAAAAACAAAACAAACAAATCTGTCTTGGAAGAAGTGCAACCAGAATGCTCCTTTGAAGAAAAGAGGTCAAAATTCCGTCTCACATAGCTTGGATATATTATCAGGAGAGACAAGGGCTTGGAGAAGGATACCAGAGCCCCGGTGGCATAGTGGTTGTGCGAGGGACTGCGGCCCACTGGGATGGAGGTTCAATTCCAGCAGTGGCTCCACAGGAGCAAAGGCTGGGCCTCCTACTCCCACCACCAGAGGGCAGATGCCTTAAAAAAAAAGAAGGAGCAGCAAAAAAGAGGAAGGCCTTGGACAAGATGGAATGAGACAGAGACTGCAACAGTAGTCTCTAATATGAGCAGCATTGTGAGGATGATGCAGGACAGGGTGGTGTTTCATTATGCTGTACATGGCTACATGGCGTAGCTATGACTCTGCAGCCCCAAGCACGTGGCCCCTTGCATCCTTGACTCTCCGTTCAGTCTGGTGGAACCACACTTCCTTCCTTCATAGCCCACCATCCAAAACCACCCTCATATGATGACATTCGGCCTCTCCGCTTTGTAGGATTGTCTTTGTCCATGTCAAGTTATGTTTTATTTGTAAGCAAGGCCCAGAGTCACTCAGCGCCATCCGGCTCTGCCTGGCCTGGAGCTGCCTCTGTGGAGCTCAGTGTACTCTGTCCTTAGTTTCTTGTAGACTCTCCTGGCACAACAGTTGGGGACTTGGTTGTCAACTAAATGGTTGGTATTATTAACTCATCTAGTAGTTTCATGAGAGAAATACCTGGCAGGTGGCTTAGAAAACTCAATGAAACACTTCATTGTCCCATATCTAGTTATTCTGAGTTGAAGTAGACTCAATGGTGTCCAACAATAACACTACTGAAATATGGCAGGCATTAGAAAAAGACAAGAGGCGCTAAGCTGGCTGGACATTGTACATTTCCATGATTTCAGTGGTTATATTTCCAGGGTGTTACACTTGACAGTAGAAGCCCGGACCTTGATGCTAATCTGTTCTGGAAATAGCATTGAGATGCAATGCAGTCAAGTTCTGAATCAACTTTTCCCATAACTTTGCCTTTTTGTACAAGACATTGCACAGAATTTTAAAGCAATAAACACAGAGTTAAATAATATCATTTAAATAAGAAATACAACATTAAAAAGTTTTTAACAACGACAATATGGCTCAAACTTTGAGTTTGATGTGGATCTGGATCTGTGGACATGGATGTGGAGAGGGTGGTTGTTTGAACGGGAAATCCCCTTCCATAAAATCAACTGCATTTCAGGAGTTTTCCCCCTCTCTTTTTTGCCTTTTTTCACTTAGACCTGGATGGCTTTCTCTTGAAAAAAAAAATCTGTCTAATGTGGTCTGCTGTTGGCATTTCCTGAACTGTTTTCTAAAAGTGTATGCTAGGTTATCATTAACGATATTGATAACACAGTTAACCAGTTCCTTAGCATGAGGACTCTTTTCAAAAAATTCTTAGAAGCCATGTTTTTAAAATCTAAAAACAGTACAAAAAACCTCAAGAACTAAGAAAATTATAGCAAAATGTTTGGAACACAGCCACAAAAGGTTTAAACGATGCCAATTAACACTAAGTGACCAGACTGCTTTTGCTTACAAACCTCACATGCCTCGGGCAGGATTCCAATGTTTTGTTAGATCTCTTGCAAAATTTCTCAACATTTTGAGTTGAAATCAAATTCTGTCGAGTACTGATGTAGTTGAGGACCAGGATGCTACTGTATTTGCCTGTTCTAGCTCATGCTTCTAAAACAGCGTGTCATGAGTTTCAGTGTCATCAACTGCCTAATGAGAGCTTTAGCTAGCCTGGTCACTGAAGAGCCATCTCATCCCACTCAGCAATGAGCATCTCTCATAGACCACAGTCTTCTTGACAGCATTTACATCGCTTTGGTTTTTTTTCTTGCCAGCCAGGTATCATTGTTCAGTGAGAGAGTTCCCTTGGGAGCTTCGGAGAACGTTGGGCACAAGTTTGGCATCAGTACATAATTAGGATATTTATGTTAGCTGCCCATGGCCATCATGGGGGTCAAGTTCCCAGCAAGCCACCTCCTGTGGAGACCTCCATTCCTCAGCTGGGAAATGGAACAAATGGATGAGAAAGACTGTGACCCCTTCCAGCTCTGGTGCCCACTGATTCACAATTGTTCTCTGTCTTGCTTCTGAGAAAAGTACATTGTGTTCTGGAAGGATATGGCTGCCCAGCTACCCAGGAGCCGGAAGCAAACACTCAGCCTCACCCCAGGGAGGCAGCTGAGTTATGAAGAAGGAGCTGCAACAGAGTCCAGGAGTCTGGAGTTTTCTTTGTTAACCCTCATTCTCAGCATCGTTTGTTGTGAGAGTTAGTTGAACAAATGTAATCTCTTGAAAGGGAAGGCCAGCGACCAACGCTACCTGACTGACTCAAACTCTCTCCTTTGGTCATCTTCCACCATCCTTTCCCAGTCTGAGTATCATGTATAGAATCTGAGCTCAACCTTAACTTTTTCCTAAACCTTTATGTTCAAGTATCCATCACTCAAAGAACTTGGTAGGAGATGAAACATTTCATCAATTAATTCCAGTGTTTCCCCAAACAGAATACCTGACTTCCTCTTTGCTCACCATATTAGGCACACAACTCATGCCCGTCAACTATGCTGGTGAAGCAGGCTGCACCATGTGCTTGGCTCCCCCCAGCTAAGCTGTGTGCTCACCAAGATTCAGCTGTGCTTGCCATCAACCTGATTGATGGCAGTCATCCTTGTTACCGTAAAATGTAATTTATTTTAAACTTGTGTACATCAAAACTAAAATAGTGCAAAAGGGAGTTTATTGGCTATACAAAAACAAAATGCTTTGTAGGAAATAAAGACAAATTCCTGGAAATACAGCAACCAATTTTGGGATATAGGATAAATGTAGGTGTTGGGAGAAAAATAATGAGTAATATAGGAATATTCTGTCTCCAGATGGTTTCATAGGAAGCCAAACTAAACTTACAGATGAGACATTATTTCTGGAGCTTTTGTGAGAAAAAGAACACAAGCACTACCAATTAGAAGGATCCATATGGAAAAAACAGACGCTTGCTAGATGGTGATGATTTAACAAGTCTTTCTAATGTGATTGAACTATTGAATTGGATATGTCACATTATGGGGCGATAGAACTGTTTGAAAATTTGACTAGAGTGTTCA
>PVJH01020355.1:0-40936 GCA_004026705.1 Nesogale talazaci | reverse complement strand
GAAAACCTAGATGGCTAAGCACTCAGCTACATGTAGCTAGAAGAATAAAGAAAAACACCCTCATAAATATCTTCTTTATCAGAATAGCACACTTTACAAACGCATGCCCTTTAGCCAAATGAAAACATCTCTTTGCTTGAGACACAGCTCTGGGCTGAGATGCTCCTCTTTTCAGTAGATCACTTTTCTGGGTTATATTTGTTATCAAGAAAGGAGTGCTCTACCTGCACATGATGTCTTCCTTGAAAGTCTTCCATAAAAACGTCATTTTAAATATTTTTCTTTTGAAATTCAGGGAATTATGAAATATCATTTGCGACCAAATAATACAGACAGCGCATTTTGTTGCTTCTGGAGATGGCAGTTAGGGGAGGCATCTGGAGTGTTTTGGTTTGTCAACATTTATACAGTTTTCACTGTGTCTGGATCTCCACGCAGTGGGTACTGACTTCTTTGTGCTAGCGTTTGTCATCTTCTTAAAGCACTCTTAAGATACCTGACTTCTTTGTTGAAAATGTACTAAAGATAGGATGGTAATATACTTAACAGTGTCTAGGGGATTTACGTCCATGTGTGTGACTAGCGTTCATGTTCACAGCGACTGAGAAGTGAGGTGCTTTAAAACTCAGAAAACTATTTGTGTTAATGGAACCATCTTTGCAGCCGCTTTAATAGGATTGGAGTTACAAGCATGAAAGGAATGAGAGTTTAAAAGGAAATAGAGCATGTCTTTAGGGTTAGGGGTTTGCCTAGATTGTACTTCCATTTTGAAATAAAGTAGTCCAAACATGAGTTGAAATTTTGAGAATTTAGGCATTAAAAACATTGCAGTTAAAAAAATTGCAGCTCATGTATTTTCCCAGCATAAATTAGAAGTTTTTAGAAAGCATATTGATTGAAATAGGAAAAATTGTATGATCATAAACTTTCTTCCTGTAAACAAAAACCACTTGCAGTCATTTCCAAGATACTCCTTGCTTGTGTTATAGACTTTGTCAATATCACAGCTGACAAAGGGCTCAAATTATGCTTCTTTGTCACATATGTTCACAGTCTTGTGGTTGTTTAAAAATTATTTGATTCCTAATTTAAGTGCTTTCCATATTTTTAATTTTAATTCACCCTGGCAGTAAACCTGTACAATAGACTGGAAGAGAGATTTTTCACATTTCTATGGCTGAAAAATAAAATGACTGTTGGTTTTTTTTTTCCTTTGATTTTGTGTCAATATGGCCTTTTTTTTTTAGTTCATGTGAGAACTTCTCTAGGAAATTCTTGGTTCTGGCACTTCCACCTCACTTTTCTAAATCTCCCAATCCCAGTTCTTTTAACTAAACACTTTCCCCCTCAAAGCCATATCAGGGTTCTATAGGTACCCCTCCTCCTCAACCTTGAGTTTCCTCATATCTAAACAAAAACTAAGAAATGAAATATTTATAGAAGACCAGAGGGGAAGTGAAAGGCTAATGAGGTGATTAGAGACTAGAGAGGTGGCAGAGAGCAAGAATGAGAGCAGAGAAGCGGAAAATGAGGCTGAGAAATGATTGCTTTTATCACCAACCAAGGGGCCTCACGTTCCTTCTGTCTGCTTGCCCCCATAACTCAGGACGAATACTTCATTCTAGAAACTCTCCTGTAGCAGAAGAGTAATTAGAACAATCAAGATTAGCTTAATTAGAGCTTCTTAAGAAAAGGCATAAGAAGTGAGTTTTATTTTTAAAAACTTGTCAAAAATAGATCACTCATCAGAAATGATTTGAAGAAAAATTCTAATGAAAAATATAGAGTCCCAATCAAACAAACATAAAATATGAACCTAGGAGTGAATTTGTTGAAATATACATTCATACCTGTAGAGAATGTTCATCACTAAAATTAGAGGCAAGATTTGATCTTTGAAACGAAAGGTAAAAGGAGTCCTATACAAAGAAACATTTGAATGGCAAATACATTTTTAGAAATTAAAAGTAATAGAGCAGGAAAAAATTCTGTAGACATTTTAGAAGGTAATAGTTGAGGAAATCTTCCAATAACATGGAATACTAACTCACTGCCATCAAGTCAACTCTCTTACCAAAAAGTGTAAGTAATTGGAAATTGATGATAAAAAATAAGACAACTTAAGGATAACTAAAGAATAGTCAACATCTAATTAGAATTTCTGGAAACACAGAACATTGAAGGTAGGAAAAATTAGTAGAGAAGTAGGTAAAATTATCTTTTAGACCTGAAAGATTCAATTTTCGTAGATCAGTATGGTTTACCAAGTTTCCAGCAAAAAGTAAAAGGGTGGTGGTAGAGGGAAGAGCTTCTTTCAGTGATTAATTATGTAACCTCAGGAAACCCAAAGCGTAGAAGATTCAAAATGAAAATTGTACCTTATTTCGCAACTTCAACTACCAAAACTAGACTCTACAAGAAAAAAGGCATGAGTATGAATATCAACCTAGAATTATTTTCCAAGTCAATCAATTAAGTTAGAAAGTAAAACAAAATCATCTTCAGACATCAAAATAAACCTATCTCCTGCTAAGTAATTCTGTCTTCCAAAACTATGTGTTGGATTCCTAGCTTTTGTGTCTGAACATAAAATCCTGCTTAGAAATAACTCCCCCACCCCTACCCCAGACACCTTATGAGGCTGTCAAAGTTTGGGGTAGGTCTTAAACCTAATCATTGTCAAGTTATAAAAAGAACAGAATAGACAGAGACTGGGTGGTGGAAAGACAAGAGGTGTAACAGACACTATCAGCACCCCCAACGATTGCTAACTGCTAGACACTGGAACAAAGTAGGACCCCTACCTATAGTCATGACCTGGTTTGGAAGTTTAGTTCCTTGGAGAGTGAGAAATTAAAGTTCTGTTTCTTAGAGTCACTGCTCTGATATTGTAGCTCTAAAGAGACACCCTCTGTGCATGCTTTCTCAGTCAACCAATGGAAGATCCAGGGTACAGAAAACAAGGAAACTAACATGAAAGGAAGCAACGTGAAGACAATTCCTGGGATGAGGTTGTGAGAAGGAAACGAAGAGACCATATGCAAATGCAGGTGGCATCCACTGTAGATCAGAGAGATATAGGAGAGATTCCTCGACGAGATAAAAGTTTACAAACATGTAATGTTTTGCAAAATTGGGGAAGAAGGATTGCATTGGACTAATGATACACATATGGGACATTAAGAAAATGAATTAAAAAAAACAGAGAGAAAAAATTTCTTAGCCATTGCATTTGAGACTATATGAAAACTGTCCCAGAGAATGCACCATGGTGTACCACTCCTCTTAGCTATGACTAGTGTCTGCATTATCATAATGCAAGCAGCAAGTGACTATTTATCTAATAAGATTTGTCATTCAATTTTACTGGAACACTAAGGGACCCAAAGTAGGCTTGTGTGTTTCCATGTGTATGCTTCTCTTTGTGTGTGTGAAATAGAGAGGAATCGGAAGTCTTAGATTCTTTAACTTTCATAGTAGAAAATGCATTGATTAAGCAAAACCTGAAAAATCAAGAAGAAGCCATGGAACCAAGTTACAGAAACATAATAAGTTAAATGATCAAATAAGTAGACAAGGGAATTAAATTATGAATATCAGGAAATGAAGAGCAAAAGACTGCAGCTTCTTTTAAGAGTTCGCAGAGTCTCTAAAATATGTGTGTGCCTAACTTTGATACAAATAAAGGTGAGATCAAAACCACAGTGGCAGAGAGTGCAAAATAAAGCAGCATTAGATACCTATATTAGCTAAAGACCTATCTCAGAAATTATTAATATCAGGCTATTTTGTTTGCTTGGCTATCAACCCTGCTCATTATCATTATTTTTTGTGAAGTTGTCCCTCTCATAAAATATCAGTTTGTTTGATGTTAATTCAACTTTGGATTTCTAAAGGAATCATTGCTGTGAAAGATTGTTTTGAATATTACCATACTCTTCACACTTTTTGGAGAATCATGATCTTTTACCAAAATGCCGAAATTTTACTAATTTCTTTTCTATTTTTGTATATCACATTGCCACAGACAATATTGCCAGGAGATAGAGTGTCAAACTAGGTAAGGGCTAGTAAATAAAATATCTTAGATTCTTTAGGCCTGGGCAATCGGGTTCCCTTGTGGCTTAGTGAGTTACCCATGGTGCAGCTAACTGCAAGGTCAGCAGTTCAAACAAATCAGTGGGAGAAAGATGAGACTTTCTATTTTGATAAATATTTATAATCTTAGAAACTCACAGGGACATTTTACTCTGTCTTTTAGGGTCACTATGAGTCAGAATCGACTCAGTGGCTGTGAGTTTGTCTTGAGAGGGCTGGCCAAATTAGAGAAGTTGGCTAATGGAGTACGTGGACTCATATAAGTTCACACTATGAAGTTGGTGACAGTTTTTAAATAGGATGACCCTTAGGAAATGTATGAAGAGCAGAAAAGAATTCTCACCCAACACACATTTTTCTTTCTCTTCAGACATATGTCCCAGCCTATTTTCTGTAAGGTTTTGTCTTTGCCTGGCTTTAGAGTAGTGAAATGGGTTGAACCTCTATTTTTAATGAGAGGCCTTCAAATTCACAAATATGCTAAGATGTATAAAATGTTATACATCAAGAAGGAAAATAATTCCCTTTGTAGCCTGTTGCTCAAGGGAGAAATTCCTTTCCCTTAATATTAAGACACCTATTTTGAAGGCTGGCCTCCACTTTGACCACTATCTTGATCCCAGAAGCAGGTCTTCCCATTTGCACCTAGACTACACACTGCCTAGCTTTCATGATTTTTACAGCAGCTCCTACTAGAATTTGAGTCACGTGATCACGAGGCTCATTATATTCATTGTCTTTGTTAATGACACCTATGCTCTAGCAGCTCGTTGATCTCTCTGCTTGAGAACTCTCCACAGATACTTTTCTCCTTCCTCCCAGAATATCTTCACTTTGCTCCTGTTCACCTTTCTGTTTTCAACATGTCACTTTCACCCTCTCTGTTTAGCATGGCAGTCCAAATAGCTGGTAGGTAATAACAAGGCAATAGGGGAATTTCTTCCTTTAAACTATAAGCTTAAGACAGGTATGTTGCTACATGTTCCTACATTGGGTTTCCAGAGTCTAATACAATCCATAGCCCTGACATAGGAGGTATTAATACAAGTTTGGATTGAATCAATTTGCTGTTGTCTCTGTCATTCCCACACTGTATGCTATTGGTGCTCAGGGGTGAGTATGAGTAAGGGAGTTACTTAGAGCTGTATGGATCTGTGATTGGAAAACATCTATTAAGAAGCTCCATGAGAATGTCACAGTGTGATTATGGGAACTGTTAACATCCCCACCCCACGCTGAAATGTTAAAATCTGCAAAGTGCTTGACTTTCATAAAGGAGAAGTTCTTGGAGCCCATTAACACGTAAATGCATCTTCATTTTGTAATAGAGCTGGCCTAGAGATGATGAGACAGCCATCTAATATACTTGTAGATTGCATTAGATGAATGGCAGGTCATTTGCTACACTAAAATGCTCTTAATATGATTTGCTCACAGTCTTTCTATTCCATTGCAGCCGCGGAACCAACAACAGACTGGCCCACCGGCGGCAGACTATCCTTCGAGAGAAGGGGAGAAGGTTAGCAAATCGAGGACCAGCCTACATGTTTAGTGATCGCTCAACGAGCCTATCTATTGAGGAGGAACGCTTTTTAGATGCGGCTGAATATGGCAACATTCCTGTGGTACGGAAGATGCTAGAAGAATGTCTCTCCCTCAATGTTAACTGTGTGGATTACATGGGCCAGAATGCCCTGCAGTTGGCAGTGGCCAATGAGCACCTGGAAATTACAGAACTTCTTCTCAAGAAAGAAAACCTGTCTCGAGTTGGGGATGCCCTGCTTTTAGCCATTAGTAAAGGGTATGTTCGGATTGTGGAAGCAATTCTCAACCATCCAGCTTTTGCTGAAGGCAAGAGGCTAGCTACCAGCCCCAGTCAGTCTGAACTCCAGCAGGATGATTTCTATGCTTATGATGAAGATGGGACCCGCTTCTCCCATGATGTGACTCCAATTATCTTGGCTGCTCACTGCCAGGAATATGAAATTGTGCACACCCTCCTAAGGAAAGGTGCTCGGATCGAACGACCTCATGACTATTTCTGCAAGTGCAATGAATGTAACCAGAAACAGAAACATGACTCATTTAGCCACTCACGGTCTAGGATTAATGCCTATAAAGGTTTGGCAAGTCCTGCTTACCTGTCATTGTCCAGTGAAGATCCAGTCATGATAGCTTTACAACTTAGCAATGAGCTGGCAGTGCTGGCCAACATTGAGAAAGAGTTCAAGGTAGGTCCTTAACAAGAGGGGCAGCACCTCCTCATGTTAAAGGCAAGGTGCATTTCCATGCTTTTTTATGTGCTCAGTACTGTTCCAGGTACCATGGATACTAGGTCAGTAGGTTCTTTATTGCATTTGTCTTTTTGTGTGAAATGTATGATCCATTAAGATTTAGAGATGATATATTATGTCTAATCCTTGCCATATCTTATCTGGAAAAGAAGATATTGTGAGTTCTTAGCAGATGGATGAATGGAGTTCTAGCCAGGTGAATTGGGGTCTTAATAAAACAAACACTGCGTGAGAGATCTGGGTCAGAATCCCTATGTGCTGCCCTCAGGAACTGATGCTGTAAAATGAGAATGCTTTTTTTTCCCTATGTCCAGGGCATGGCATAAGATACTGTTGAAGTCAGAAAGATGATTTCAATCTAAGAAAGCCATTACCGTTAGAACCAAGAGAAAGAGGTGTAATACAATAATATCAAATGAGTCTGATATTAAAAAAATGCGATAAGCAGTATGTCCCAGGAATGCAGAGGCAGCCATGGTCTATAAAGATTAGAAGTTATAAACAAAATGGCCTTTGAGCTGCATCTGCTAGAATGAGTAGGTTTGGGAAAGGCAGAAAATAAAAGGAATGATGTTGTAAGCTAAAATCCGAAGAGCAAAGTGACTGCCATTGAACCCCTGCCATTCTGACTCATAGTGACATCAGAGAATGGGGTAGGACTGCCCCTGAAAGTTCCCTGTAATTCTTCATGGGAGTAGAAAGCCGTGCCTTTCTGCTGCAGAGCACTTGGCCATTTTGAACCGCTGACCTTGTGGTTAGCAGCCCAACACGTAGGGGTTGGCAACAGCAAAGGTTAGTAGAGACAATATAAGGTGACACTAAGAAAGAACTTTACACTCTGGTTTAATACAATGAAGGATACTGACTGCTGCTATCATTTGCATGATGGGTGCTGTATTCAGAAGGATGAAAAGTCAGACTCTTAGCTGAGGTCCTCTCCACTCACAGCCCTCTAAACTCCCTCTGAAGGTTACCTGATCTAGCCTATGCTCTGTGGGCTAGGCTCGGTTGTCTAGAGAAACAAAAGCAGTGATATTCATAGATGCCGAAGAAAGAACTTTATAGCAAGGGGTAATTTTATTTCAAAATGGTAGCACCCCAGCCAGAGTCCAACTTAGATCCGCAGATCCAATGTGAATTACAAGTCTTTAGCCTCAGGTAGCCTCAGGCATGTTGCAGAAAGAGGAAGCTGGCTGCAGGGAGATCCCAGCTGGTGGGTGCCGAGTTGGGGGAATGACAGGATATCCCTGGAGGCAGATGCAGTCTCAGTGAGCTGGAAGGCAAAGGAATGAGAAAGAGGAGGAATCCCTGTGTCCTTCTTACAGGAAGGTCACACCTCCCAGAGGGGCAGAGAGGTGGGGGGATCATCATACATGTTGGACAGGCTGCACTCCACCCTACAGAAGTTCAAGTTGACATAAAATCTAGCTCTCACACTCTGCCACACAGCATTTCTTTTTAATAGGTAATTTTCTCCTTTACTAAATCACCATCTCCTCAAGATCAGGTCTGATTCAGGAAGCAAAGCCTTTGCAAAATAATCCCACTAAGAAATGTTTGTCCAAGGAGACGTGCATATAAGGTAATTAGATTTAATTTGAAAATTTTGTAGGGATTTATATTATTTAGAACACTTGTGCTCAATTTATGTCCTTTTGAGTAAATATACTATTGATTATAATATTGATAACTTTTTCCATAACATTTTAATAGCTATAACTCTATGACCACAGGAAATAAAAGGGTAGTAGCTTAATATTTGTATAAAAAGTATATCCATGAACTTGAAAATGAACAGATTTTCTAATTAGAAACTTACTGTGCAAGGTAAAAAGATTAAATTCAGATTAAAAAAACAAACTTTATACCAAACTAAAATCAGTGCTATTGTCTCAATTCCAACTCAAAACCAGTTCTTTGCTCCCTTGCCATTTGCATACTTTAAATTGACAACTCGATTTTCTTCTTTTGTTTTTAAATGGTGTAGTTTTTGTAAAAAGACAATTACAAAAATTAAACTCTTAAGTTGCCCCTTCAAGTGAATCCACTGAACTTTACATTTTATTATAATTTTTGATATCCTCTGTTCCAGAGCTGTGGTATAAGTGAATGTTTGACTACTTGCTGAAAGGTTGGCAGTTCAAACCTGGAAAAGAGTGGCTCAGATGAGAGGTCTGGCTATCTGCTTCAGGAACATCACAGCTTTCAAAACCCTATGGTGCATATGATGTTGCCATGGGTTAAAATTTCCTGAACAACAACTAATAACATCACCTGTTTCAAAAACAAGCAAACAATCTCTATTCTAACATTCAGAATATATATATATGCTAATAATTTTTTTAAGAAGAATTCATACCAGACTAGTCCCAAAAAGTTGGAGATTAAAGATGTCAGAAACGTCCAACTCTTCCAAGATGCTATTCCACTCCATTTCCACACTCTCCCTCCCTTGATTATATTCCCTCATGTTCCTGGGTTCTTAGATTCACAGTTGTCCCATAGAAACTGATCACACTACAAAGACTAGTTTCATGTGGTAGTGGGTGATGTTTAGTTCCATCAGAAGGACAGACAGAGGTGCAGGACCTAGAGCCAGAAGCCCAAAAGGTTCAAAACTCACAGCAGGATTTTTTGATTCTACCACAGTTCCCTCAGGAAATGGAGATAGGGCTTTGATGGAGGTGTGGCTTTTGTCTGTTAGCTGACCAAATCCCCAAGGAAAACAAAGGATGGCATCTTAAGTCACATCCTCTAGTAAGACAATCTTCAAAATGCCCCCAAGGAAATGAAGGATGTGACTTGGTTCACACCCTCCCCTAAAATCAAGTCTTAATGCCCCACTACTCCTGTCCATTACCATAGTGGAATGGACAGTCCTTCCAAAATGGAATTATTGCCACAGGCATAGAGTCCAGAATTATTTGCATCACACAAGAAATTATGGCGAGTGGCATCAGTCATTGATTTCAACTGAATATATCTCAATACATTTCTCCTTTTTCTTGTTGAGCTCACCCTACCCTACTAACCCCAGTTCATCTCTTCCAAAAAATTTATTCCTAATATTAGTGTAAAACGTAAATGGTGGCTTCAGACTTCCTTGTCTAACTTCACAAATGGGAGGACGAGAATCAAAATCATCAGCCAAAAGGTGATTGCCATGAAGTCCCACTGCTTCACCAAGAGTGACACCAGCCTTTCCTCCCAGGACACTCTACTTCTTTGATGGTTTTAATAATTTGTTGCAATGTCGCAGAGAACTCGCCGACCATGCTTACAGTTATGAATAATTTTACGAGGTAGCAAGTGCTACACAGAAGAGTTTTATCAGGAAAACTTGTACTCTTCTGTATGTGTAAAGAGTTGGCTTCCTGTTCTGCATAAGCAAGTGTTACAGCTTTGTAGCTCCACCAACGAGTGCATGGAGGCACCCCATGCTGCCAGCAAGTCTCCATCCCAAAGCTCTGAGTTCTTCTGCTCCATAGCTAGCTTGTTCACAATAGCTACTTTGCTCCATGGATCATGAAGTCCACCATACCGTCTCATGCTGGCCTCCTGCCTCTGTGACTACTGCTCTTCTTTCTTGATTTTAGTGAGTTCCCCTCCAGCAGCCTTTGGGGTTAATTCATTATAAAGCCAGAAGGAGAACAAAACTGACCAACTGCATGGTTAGGTTTTATTACATTATTTGGTTGATTATACCCCCACAAGGGCTCCATGAACCTTGTCTGTATTATTAGTTGGCTCTCCAATCCCCTCGGTGTGCCGCAGACATCATATTTGCCTCATCCCATGCAATCTTTTGTGAGTGTCTCCAGATCCTAAGTGACAGGACATATCCAGCCATATCCGTTATACTACAAATAATTTTTGTTTTGTCAAAGGCCTTTCTAGTCAACTCTTGTCTAACTACTGTGTATGAGTATACTTCAAAAAGTCTATAAAAGAATTCCATTACCTTTTCTAAAATAGTTTTATAGAAGTATAATTGACATATACAATTCAATGTTTTAATCAAATTAGGAAGGATTGTGCTTAAATTATGGTTTTGGTGAAAAATACTGAATGTATCTTGTACCACCACAAGAACAAAAAAGTCTGTTTTGGAATTAGTACAGCCAGAATTCTCTTTCAAAATGAGTGTGTGGAGCCTCTGTCTTTTGTACTTTGGGTATATTATCAGGAAGGGAGAGTTTCTGGACAAGGGCATCATGCTTGCTGGAGCAGGTTCAGTGGAAACTGGAAGACCCTCACTGACATGAATCATGACAATGGTCGCAACAATATACCCATACTCGGAGATAACACTTGTGGGGATGGTGCAGTACTTTGCAGTGCTTCATTTTGCTGTGGTTCTTCTCAGGTGTGGTTAAAGGTGGCATTGATTTTGGTTCAATTCATAGTGACACTGTGTTCAACAGAACTCTAAACACAGCTTTGTCCTGCACCATGCTCATAATTATGTTTGAGCTTCTTGTAGCCACTGGGTCAATCCATTGTGTTGAGGTCCCTTTACCACACCTGGTATTTGTTTCTAAGGGTTGATCTCTCCTGATAACATCCAAAGTACTTGACACATAGCCGCACCATCCTTGCTTCTAAGGAGTATTCTGACGTACTTCTTTCACGATTGATTTATTTGCTTTTTGGCCAGCCATAGAGCTATCATTAGTCTTAGCCCGCACCATAATTCAAATGTATTGATGCATCTTCAATCTTCTTTTTTTAGTGTCTAACTTTCTCATGTTTATGAAGCAATGGATTGCATCGTTTGGTTTATTGATTATTGTATCCATGAACACTGATTGTGGATCAAAAACAAACTGATTCGTTGACAACTTCAGTCTTTTCTCCACTTTTCATGATGTTACCCATTGGTTCATTTGTGAGGATTTTTTGTCTGCTTTACAGTAAGTGGTAATCAGCATCAAAAGCTGCAAGTACTTCAAGTTCTCTTCATTTTCAGCAAGCCATGTTGTGCTAAACACACACGAAAGGTTGTTAATCAGACTTCGTCCAATCCTGATGCTTTCTTCTTCCTTTCATCCAGCTTCTCTGATTATTAGCTTAGTACACAGATTGAATGAATATGGTGAGAGCATTTTCATACATCTGTATGAAATGTAGTCAGCATTCCTTTGTTCTATTCAGATAACTGCCTCTTGACGCATGGAGCAATTCTACAGGAACATAATTAAGTGTGGCAGAATTCCTGTTCTTCTCGAGGCTACCCAGGACTAGTTACCATCCACACAGGCCGATGTTTTTGCACAACCAGTATGTGCCGGCCCTATTCAATGACAACTAGCAGCAGCAGTCATTTCCCCAAGAATTCTTTGTTCTTCAACTTACACTTCACAGTGGCCATTTTTGCATCTTTGAGGATCCAAAACCAGGTTCCTTTTAAATGATCTTTGGGATTTTGGAACAAACAGAAGTCCAAAGGAACAAGATTAGGGTGATTGGTGTAAACTTTCCTAATGAAATTCTTATAAGATAGTTTTTGATGTCCTTGAAGGAGTGAATATTTTGGTGTCATGGGAAAATTTTTTTCTTGGTGCAATTTTCCTGGCCTTTTTCTAACCAATGCACTTTTCAAATTCTTTAAAACTTCTCCCTACTAAATTCTTATGATTTTTCTGTGTCCACTGAGGAAATCTATCCAGATTAACCCTTGGTAGCCATAGGAAGGAACTGGAACACCAAGAACAGAGTGATCTTCCTTGAATTTTATTGACCTGGTAGATCCCCTTGGAAATCACTGTGTCTGTTGGATCCATTTTTAAAGGCACACCAATAAGAACCATAAAAGTCTATTACTGATAGTAATTGTCTGTAGCTATCAGTTGGACACAAAGATATGTTTAAAGACATTTTTGTTTGGAATAAACCCATGAAAGTATGAATTGGCCCCTTAGTGTGTTAGTCTAGGTAGACTAGAGAAGCAAATCCATAGAAACTCTTATGTGTAAAAGAGTTGTATATAACAGCAATTGAACATTGAGAAAACATCTAAGCCCCGTCCAGTCCAAGGTCATGAATCCGATATTAGCCCATATTTCTGATACCAACCCATAAGTCCCCTTGAGACTCACAAAGCACATGCAATGACACCAGGACAATCACAGGTCAGTGGGTGTAGACTTTTGTGTATGCAGTGATAGTAGAAACATCTCAGCACTGGCAGGAGTCTCTCCATAGCTCCTTCAATTTTCAGGGCTTAGAGTCTAGCAGCATGCTGCCATGTGTCTCGTCAGCTGCAATGTCTCCCAGAGAGCAAGCCGTGTCTCCAAGAGAATGTTGTCAGTAGAAATTCTCCGATAAAGTGAAATGAGAGAGATGTCTCTGGTTCTAAGAAGGAATTACCACATTTCCCAGAATTCTCAGAGGCCAAGTCCACATAGAGGTCTCATTGGCTATTTCCAGATTGACAGGCTAGAGTCCACCTCTACATTCAATCTTCAAATTGACACCAGATTAGATCACTGCCACACTTAGTAACAAAATGCTCTCTCTCTCTTCTAGCAATACATTCTCTGTGTATTATATATATATATATATATATGTCACTCTCACGTATATACAGTCTATGTGTGTGCATAATACATGGAGAGAAATGGATACAGATATGAAAATTTTAGGATTTATTTTATTTCCCAGGATCATAAAGCTCTATGTATAACCCACCCATAAGCGGACTCCGACTCAATAGGACACTACAGGACAGAGTACGACTGCCTCATAGGATTCCACAACTGTAATCTTTGGAAGCGAGAACGTGAGATGTAATTGTTTACTATATCCCTTCTGATCATAATTTCCCCTGTGATATATTACAATTTTGGAGTGTATACTTGTGGTTATAATTCCATTTTTGAGAGAGTTGCCTTCTTTTCTAATGGCCAGAATTAAGTCATGATTTTAGTAGGGGTATGGTCTTGTTTTCTTGGGGATATGGCCCGCTCAAAGATAAAAGCCCCACTTCAAATCCTCTTCTTGGTGTATAGGATACCATCTCAGACAGAGAGGACACGGAAGAGAAGTGAAATGCCATGGGAGGAAATATTGGTGTCAGAACAGGGTAAAGAAGGATGGGCAATGGAGTCACATGTGTGCTCTCTCTCATGACAATAGGGAAGCAGGAGCCTGTCAGATATGGCCCTCCAAGTTGCTCATGTGGGAAACTGACTGTCACTTCATGTCCCCTATTGAATAGCTGTTGACACATCTGTTAGCTTCTTAGCATTTAGTTCTGTGCCACCTGGGCTCCTTCATCAAGTTCCAGGTATTAACAATTGCTTGAAGAGATTACTATGATCAGCAGGACATTTGGTCAAAGCCACGTCAACTGAACACAACTGTAACACAAATAGATACAGATATTGAAAAGTGAAATTTAATAAATTACATAAAATCCTCATTTTAAACACATGTAGATTAATCATGCCCACACTTTTCCTGTGTGAATGCATAGATTATTGAAGAGTATTTGTGAAGTAAAACTAGCACAGGGTTGACTGTAATTGGAATGCATATTTTATGATAGGATTGGAAAACTTATTGACTGACCGACGAACACACTGAAGCTTAAACCCATAAAAACTTCAGCTGTAGGTTTCAGCCAGCACCTTGTGGCAAGTTGGAGTCCTGGAAGGCATTCTTGTCAGAGTTGAAGGATTTTTTTATCTTGCTGAGTGTCATAGACTTCTCTAGAGAAACAAAATCAGGGTAGAAACACTTTTATATATATTTACACAGATAGATATTTAACATAAGAAAGAAATAATTAATTAATCTATAAAGCAGTATTAATGGCTTGGTGCAACTCACTTCTGTGAAACAGCTAATACATGGGCAGTCCTTCAAGTCTTGAGGGCCACCAGAGAGTCCTTTGCAGAGTAATTCAGGCTATCCAGCCACAGGCAGCAAACAATAAAGCAGGTCACCAAAAGTCAGCCGGATGACAGGGTCCGAATGTCCCCAGCTCAAGAGATGTATATTCCAGCATCATGGCAAAGCAGGACTTGAAGGAACCTCAACTTACAATGACACAGTCCATGGGTTAGGTGTCCCACAGGTAGTATAGCTTGTAAATCGAGGCACAGAACAAGCAAGGCAGCCAGCTGCACACTGGTCCAAAGATCCAAGAGCAAGAGAGAGAAAGGTGAGGTTCTTAGAGCCATTTATATCTCTGTCCTTCCTTCAATTAATCTCACATGTGTTCTTTGGCCTTGTTGGCACAACAAACCTACCTATCTTCATTGGCCATGTTGGCACAGCAAAGCTACCTATCACATTGAGCTTTTTTATCTTGCTCCTTTAATATTCTTCAGTTTCTGATTAATGATTGATCCCAAGGGCATAGTCTACTGCTTACATTTGAATGCATGGAAAAGAAGCAGTAGGTGCCCAGTAGTCCTTGCAGATGCTTTCTTGCTCTGCTCCTACACGACTTCATCAAGGGTTGACTTCTTTGACAGTTGTTGGGCAATAGAAGAGGTGAAATTCATTCAACAATTATCATTGTTCTTACCACCTCATTGCATCAGACATCTGAATTCTAAGTATTGGGATAGGAGCCAACATGAAGCCTTCCGATAAGTAAGTTTAACACAGAAATATGTGTTAAGGCAGGGAAGTACGGGAAGCATCTCAGGTTATGTGGCACTTATGTTAATCACAAAAGTGAGACTCCCTATAGTTCAATACATAAGTGATAATGAATGGAAACTTTTTTTGTGAATGTGCAAAATATTCTTAAGGAAATATACTTTAGAAAAAAAATCAAGGATATGGAAAATAACCCTTTTAAAGTGATCAATGCTAGACATCCCCTTAGAATGCCTTGCATGTTTGTTTGAAGAGAGCTGCTGTACCAGAAGCAGAGAATATGAGTTTTTCACAACAATTTTATAATTCCCCCTCTCTTAAACTCTTTGACATTAAGTCGTTTCTGACTCATAGCAGTTGTGTAGGACAGAGTCGAACTGCCCTGGTGAGTTTTGGAGACTTTGTCAGTAATTCTTTGTCAGTCTGGAGAGCATCATCTTTGCCCTACTGAATTGCTAGTGGTTTCAAATTGCTAACCTTTGGGTTAGCAGCCCAATGTCTAACCCACTATATTAACAGAACTCCTCATGATTCCCCTCAGATCCCCACTTTCCACAACAACCCTTTCTTTGTGTATTAACAAAAGAGGAAGTGAAGTTGCTACTCCATTTCTCAGTATATTTTTACCAGTGTTCTTGAGAGAGTTAAGTTGAACACATTGCATATATTCCTTATATCAACAGTTCTATAACTGGCTCTGAAATGGCGCAAGAGCTCAGAAGTGAAATCTAACAAGAAGATGAAGTATAAGGTGGGGGGGGGGGAGGAACCCATGTGTCTTTGAACAGAAAACATTCAGAATTTTTTCTTTTTTTTATGTGGAAAAGTTGTCAGCATCTAATAGATTTTATAGCGATTCCTTTAATAAGTCTTAATACAACGATAAGGCAAAAACACAAATGAGTGGTCCAGATGTGGGAGACATCAGCATGAGGTGCCCAAAGGCTTCACAGTCACATAGATATTTGTATTGATCATGAGAAACAAAGGAAACTGTCAAACATCATGATGGGGGCTGAGCTCTGATGGTCTAGTGGTTGTGTGTGGGACTGCGGCCCCCAGGGTTGACAGCTCAAATCTAGCAGCAGCTCTCCAGGAGCAAGGCTGGGCTTCCTACTCCCACCAGGGCAGTGATGCCACAAAAGAAAAATCATGATGGAGAGGCAGCTCAGTTTATCACAGTTGCAGGCAGAAATATGGATGTGAGAAAAAGACTGTGACTGGGGTACATCCATTGTTGCAGATGACAAATAATTACAGATTGGCTTTGAGGACCTCCGATTCCTTGTTTGGGGTATGTCTTGTGACCCTGTGACTCTAGTCCATTTTTACATGCTCAGAAAGGCCCAGAGCACAGGCTGTCCCTGCTGGGCTGGCCAGAGGAGCTGCAGCTTACCTGAAGACAAAACTTTTTTATTTTCCTTTTTCTTTGTGAAAGCATCTATTTTTCTAAAAAAGGGATATTTTATCCATTTACCAGTGGTTTAAGATAGCTGAGGCATGAGGATGGAGCATCTACTGGATTAAAAGTAGAAAAGAAACACAAAACACACAAATAATAAAAAGTACTTCGTTGTTTAAGCTACCCTATTCACTTATAATTTGCCTGTCCCTGTGAGTTTATTCCTTCCATCTTGTTCAAGAGGAAAAAGCTCTTTTCGTGGACTGCTAGAGATCAGAAAGACTCAGTGAAGGCTGAGTTTGTGTCGATTGTATAACTGGATTGAGGGTGTCTTCTGTGAACTGTGGCTTTACACAAACTAAGTGCCCCCAATTTAAGCTCTTACCTGCACTTCATTCAATGTTCAATTTGAAATCGCATCTAGTATTTTAAAAAATACTTCTATTGGGGACTCTTACAATTCACCGCAATCTGTACATTCCTCCAATATGTCAAGCCCATTTACACATATGCCGCCATCATCTTCAAAGCATTCTCTTCCCTCTTGAGCGCCTGATATCAGCTCCCCATTTCTTCTGCCTCCCTCCCCCACCTTCCCTCCCTTACAAACTCTTGATAACTTATAGATTATTTTTCCATATCTTACATTGTTCTCCATCACCCCCACCCACTTTTCCATTATTCATCCCACTGGGAGGAGATTATAGTTTGATCCTTGGCCTTTCTCCCCTCACCCTCCCCTAATTCTCCACAAATTCAATTTTTTATATTGACTTCTTATCAATAATTTTGGGCTTTGACCACATGAGACCTCAGCCAGTTTAAGCTTAACTTTTGGTTAAGTTTAAATTTGGCAACAAACATAAAATCTATTTTAAGCAAATAGGGAGAGTACCATTCCTGGTTTTTGTCCTTTACCCTCAAGATGAAGTCCTGTTATAGGAGGAAAACCCGAGAGACCAGGAACATGCACATGCATTCCCTCAAATCCCTTTCCTTTGACGAGTTCAGTAGCTGCCTGTGATGTATGTCTCAGAAACCCCTCTGAGCTTCTTTACATTTGAGTGTGAGATTGTCTTCTTTTCAGTCATTCCAGAGATACAGCCTATCTGGACCATGTCCAGTACCTACATGTCTTTCTTGGGGTCTCAATCCAGACATGCACATGACCCTGCAGGTTCCTCTACTGATGAGTTTGAGAAGGGGGAGAGTCGAGAAAGTTTCCTGCTGTGTCTGTTTTGAAACTGTGTTCTGGTGTATACTAATCTGGCATTGCTTGTTGCAAATTGTTTGCAAGAGAAATATCCTCAATGAATTGGCTGAGTTGAAAAGTAAAGGTTTTGCTAGCATCACGACAGTGTGACTGTTATCAGACTTTAGCTGGGTGGGAGAAGGTATCTCTTTCCTGCTAAGTAGCCTGCAAGGCACCATCAGAGCTCCAAAAGCACATGGCTGCGATGCTGACGCAGACACAAGGAGGGAGGGAGATGCTTCATGCATGATTCTGAATCATTTGGTTTGTAATTTTGTTACACAGTAATGTTTAAGTCCTCCGCAATTAAGAGCTACTAGGAGAACACCAGAAATAGAACAATCTTTTTAAGATCCCATAGTTACCAATTAAGAGGCTGAACAAGAACCCAGGTACGTTTTGCACACAGCCCGCGTTCCTTTCTTTAATTCAGTCAACAAAATCTATTGGCCACCTCTGATGTACAACACACTGTGCTTGGATGAGAAAGCTTAAATATGAGAGAGAGAGAGAGAGAGAGAGAGAGAGAGAGAGAGAGAGAGAGAGAGAAATACCATGGCTACCTAAGCTATATATAGTAGGAGGAAGCTATCTGAATGAAAAAGGTCACATACTCTTTTTTTTTGGGGGGGGGGGCGCATCATTGCCTCTGGTGGTCATGGGCACTACCCAGTGCCACTTCTGAGATCCGCTGCTGGATTTGAACTTCCAAGTCCCCGGGCTGCAGTCCCACACTCAAACACTTACACGACCGGGCCTCAGACCAAGGTCACATACTCTTAATGGGGAGCAAATAGATTCCAATTCTTCCTTTGGTAAAAGTGTGTGTTTGGGTGTGTGTGTTTCAATTTCTTATCCTAGTGTGAGTGATATGAATAATGACCCTACAGACTGGAAAAATTTATGTCTACGGGAAGCCCCGAGTTAGGGAGAGAAGATAACCAAAGCCAATCATTAAGTTGCTTCCAAGTTCACACAAGCCTATAGTCACAGCTTTCTCCAAAACGCAGCTGGAGAATGTACACTGACAACCTTTCTTTTGGCAATTGAGCTCTTACCCACAGTGTAAGAGGCAAGGGGTGTGCAGCAGTTTGCTTTCATTGTGACTTCTCTTTGAGGTTTGGAAATCCCTGTGCAAAGGAAGAGTAAAAGATGGCTAGTGACACTTTATTAAATTAAGTAAACCAACAGATCAATCAGCACCTGACATAGCTAGTTACATGTTTTTCTTTAATGCTCAGTTTGAAGTCGCATCTCGTGCATTCTACCATTTTAT
This sequence comes from Nesogale talazaci, assembly GCA_004026705.1. Lineage (NCBI taxonomy): Eukaryota > Metazoa > Chordata > Mammalia > Afrosoricida > Tenrecidae > Nesogale > Nesogale talazaci. Next base: position 22,001 of record PVJH01020355.1, on the reverse strand, counting down.
AGACTAGTGTCTGATTAATGTGTAGGTGCCTCACCACTGCCCATAGTAGACACCCTCTAAATGCTTTTAATCAATCCTGAAAGATCAATGGCCCATTATGTGCCATCGACCTTGACCAGGAAACCACTAGAGTTACACTTCATTCAAGAAGGACAGCGGATTTTCTTTAGGTCTGTTAGGTTAGCCAGTGGCACTTGGAAGTCGGAACATTTCTGTTGCTCGTGGTTCAGTGGAGCGCTGCTGTGGGTCCAGAACCCTAATGGAAAATTTTCTGATACTCACAATGGTCTAAAACAGTAAGAGTGAACCCTGAGTCCTGGAAATTAGGAGCCATGGGGACAACCCTGCCAGTGCTGGGATGCTTCTACTGTCACTGGATACACAAGACTTTGCACCCACTAGCCTGTGATTGTCCTGGTGACATTGCATGTCCTTTGTGAATTGGAAGGAGACTTTATTGACTAGTTTCGGACGTATGGGCTAATATTGGATTTATGACCTTGGACTGGAGTGGGTTGGGATGCTTTTTCAATGTTCTATTCCTCTTGTATATAAACCTTTCCCTCATTAAAAAAAAAAAACGTAAGAGTGAAAAAAATGGCTGAGCCAATGCCCAAATTCTTATCAAATTAAGTATTATTTTAGTTGCTGCAATTTACCTTGGAACAAAATTTTAATTTGCATTTTATTTTTCTTTATTTTTATTAAAATAATTTTATTGGGGGTTGTTACAGCTCATATAACAATCCATATATCATTTGTATCAAGCATATTAGTACATATGTTTCTATCATTTACCTTCTTAAAAAATCATTTTATTGGGGGCTCTTACAGCTCTTAGCACAATCCATCCATCCATCCATTGTGTCAAGCACATTTGTTCATCTGCTGCTATCATCAGTTTCAAACATTTAATTCTACTTGAGCCCTTGGTATCAGCTCCTCAGTATTTTTACCCTCCCATCTCCATCCTTCTTTATGAACCATTGATGATTTATGAATTTTCATTTTTTATCTCTCCTTTCACCCGCTTTTCTGTTGTTCATTCCCCTGGGGGGGGGGGTTGGTCATATGTTGGTCATTATGATCAGTGCTCCCTTCCTCCTCCCATCTCCCCCTACCCTTAGAAATTATTGAAGGGACAAATTTTTAAAAGAACAGTTCAAACTACATGAAGAGTGGGTACCACAAGAGATAATAATAAAGCGCAATAGACTAAACTGTCTAACAACAGACTTTTAATGTAATAGTAGAAGCATTGAGCACATCAAAGGAGAGCTCAAGGAAAGAAGTGAAGATAAGACTAAAATCAGAAGATCCCCAAGCAAGCCCCTCCCCGAAGTGACTGTTAAGTTTTAAAATGATGTAAATGTGTATATTAAAGGTTTCCCAACTGATACGATCCTTGATGACAAAAAGAAATGGCAAGACAGCAAAGGTGAAATACTAAATAACCAGATGAGAAGAACACTTGTGCAGAATACTTGAGGATCAATATGTGCTGTGTTGGAGAGAATTGAATGTGCTACGAAGTTCATAGAGACCCCTACCAGAAGTATAAAGGCACAGACCTGCTACTACTTTTAAAGGATGATTACTTTGCAAAAATGAATGAAGAAAGCAAGCAAAATACAAGGTATGAGGAGAAGGTGCATAAATGAAATCTCTATAAGAAAAGATGGGATGCTTGTTGAAGTTTCCATGCAACTTAGATGAACTGTAGAAAAGATTTGCACCTCCTTTTTCCAAGTCAAGGAGAAATCAAATGGATAGACTGAGTCAGAGGAGCAAAAGAAAAAGTGATTATATTTGAAGAGAAAGCTATAAAAGTACCAAACAAAGCTGAAGATGCGATGACATTACCTATGGTTCAGAAACAAAGAAGTGGCATGCGGTGGGAAGCTCTAGAAGGAGAGGTTGAAAAAGCCACACTGAAAAAAAAATCATGGAAGATTAAGCATCCCAGAACAAGTGGAAGTCGAAAAGTCACCAATTAAAAGGAAAAGGGAAGGGAAATAAATTTGTCCATGTGGGGTTGGCTAAAAAAACCAGAAGAACAATTTCAGGTTAAGAAAAGGCAATGTGCTCATGAGGATGACTGTGAAGAAAATGGTGGTGCAGCTGGGCCAGAGGAAAGAGCCAAGAGTACCCTGCGTCCAAGCAACAGAAGGCAGACAACAGTACAGGAGCAAAACACAAAGCACTAAACAGTCGTTTCAGTGACTCTTTTTCTGCTTCAAGGATTTTTAACAGAAAATCCGAGTAGGTCCACGTCAATGTCCACCTGTGAGAAAGGAAAATGATTTTTGTTGTTCTTTTTGTAATCAGATAAGGATTGTTTTGGTCTTAAAAGATGATTCCAAAGGAAGGCTCTTCCACTAAATTTCCTCTTAATATGAGGATATATGAGTATGAAATTGAATAAAATATTGCTCTATGAAGAGAGAGAGAGAGAGAGAGAGAGAGAGAGAGAGAATGGCTGAATAATTCACCACTACAAAAGGAGTGCTGTTGGTGTGGTCTGGTAAGCCTAAGCTTGCCACTTGACGTTTGTTGTGTAGGTGAATGGTGAGACTGTCTACTCCCCTAAAGATTGTCAGCCTGGGAAACCTGGTACATAGAGTTACTATGAGTTGGGATTGGCTCCAGGGTAATTTTTTTTTAATTATAGGTAATAATATTCTACTTTTCCCTAACTCTTCAAGTACACAAATTTTATGTGCAAAATTCCTATCATAATCAATTGGCAGTGTTTATATAATAATGTTTGATGTACTGAAGGTTGGTCAATAGAATGAATGGATGAATAATTATCTCTTTTATTTCAGTGCATTTAAAGATGCTACCCAGGAATGCCTGTAAGCTGTTTGTGTTAGTCTGGGTAGACTAGACAAACAAATTCATAAGCACACATATGGATATAAGGGAGTGGTTATATACAAGAGGGATGGAATATTGAGAAAGCATCCCAACCCAGTCCAGTCCAAATTCATAAGTCTGCTATCAGCCCCTATGTCTGACACCAAGCTGTCAGCCCTCTTAAGACTCACGAAGCACATGCAATGACACCTGGACAATTACAGGCCAGTAGGTGCAGAGTCCTGTGTACCCAGTGGAAGCAGAAGCATCTCAGTGCTGGCAGGGGTCTCCCTGGTGGCTTCTCTAGGTCCAGGTTTCTAGATGCATCAGGGTAGGTCCAAATGGCTTCTCTTCAGAAGACATCCTTGTCTCACAAGAAGACATCCTTGTTAGTTCAGCATCTCCAAGGGACTGAGTAGTGGGTCTCTCACCTCCAAGGGGGGAAATACCACATTTCCCCAGAATTCTTGAGAAGGCCATGACCACACAGAGGTCTCATTGGCTATCTCCAGATTGACAGGCTATACTCCACCCCTACACTCTTAATGCTCAAATCGACCCACCGTTGAAGCACAACTTTTGTGACAAGGTACTGAAAAGAGCAAGCTATTGGTTGTGGAATAATTAAAATAATACAAATATGTACTATTCATTTTGCATTACTGGGCATCAGGATCTTTGCACTTATTATTTTTATTTAATCTTCATAATTACTGTAGAAGGCAAGTACTAGTATCATCCCATCTTTTATATAAGGATGTTGAAGTTGAGGGAAGCATGTCATTTGTGCAAAGTCCCATAGTAAATGTCAGAGCCTATTTTCACACTACTGAAGTTTGCCCTTTCCCCGTACCCACCTCTTGGATCACTAAGAATCCTGGTGCATATTTTTTTCCATAAACTTCATCACAAACTACATCGGAAACATTTCAGATTCAGCTCTAGGTCACCAGAAGAAAGCAAACTTTGAAATAAAACAGTCCTATGAGCTTTTTGTTTGCCTAGTGCATGTATGAGTAGGAGCACTCTGGTTGCTTAGTGGCTATAAGTTAAGATGAAATCCGTAGGGTCCATAGTTAAAAAAACCCAGGAGGGCAATTTGACTCTGTTCTGAAGGGTGGCCAAGAGTCAGAATTGACCTGAGGACAGTGATTTTGGTTTGATGAGTAGTCTATTAGGAATGTCGTACTACTGTGAGTGGGTAGCCCAGCTGGCAGTGGTTATGCATTGGGCTGTGAACCTCATGGTTCACGGTTTGAAACCAACAGCCGATTTTCCATAGAAAGTCAAGGATTTTTACTCCGAGGAAGAGTTACAGGCTCGGAAAGTTACGATGGCAGTTTAGGTAGTTCTACCCGGCCCTGGGGTCACTATGGGTCAGCATCACCTGGAAGGCAGTGAGGTCCCACTGTGTGACAGGCCCAGAGAACAGTAGACTTTTGGATGCAGTGTTGGTACAAACTTTCCACTTTTGTTTCTTTGTTTTAAAGCAGCGTGTGCAAAGTGCAACAAAACAAGCTATTGTTCTACTCACATAGCGAGAAAAACCAGAGATGAACATATTGCAAGTGATTCAGCTATTCAACGGTGTAAAAGCCAACGTAGACTGCCCTTGGAAAGGATCATCTTAGCAGCGAGACTTTTAATTTAACTTGGATTTGTTAGACAAATGTCAGTCACCCCTTTTTAATTCATGGACGAAGTAAAAAGAGCAACTTTTTCTCATCTAATAGTATATGGTGTGAGTGCCTGTCAAAAGACATGACTCAGCATTAAATGAAACCCCTAGTTTACTTTACCTCTCCAAAAAAAATAATCAAAACCATAGTGCTGTATTTTGGCTAATGCAAGACTGCTAACATTTCATTTTAAATTAGTTTTTATGCTAAATTGAGGGAATGCCATCAGCGATGTCTCAGAGGTAAATCTAGTATTGGAATTGACTTAATGGCAGGGGGTGGATGTGGGAAACATACAGGATCCCTGGGGCATAGGGGGTAAAGTGCTTGACTGCTAAACAAAAAGTTGCTGATATCAACCCACCAGCTACTGCGTGAGATACAGATATCTCCTTCCAGAAAAATTTACCCAAACCAAACAAACTCCCTGCCATTGAATCAATTCTTACTCAGAGCCACCCCTGCAGAAGGGCTAGAACCACCCTGTGGTTCCCAAGCCTGTCTACTTCCAATGGTGGACAGCCTGGTCTGCCTTCCTTGCAGCAGCTGATAATTTCAAACTGCTGACCACCTGGTTAGCAGCACACTGCAAAACCACTCAGACCTCAGAGCTCCTCTCCAGAAAGACAACAGTCTTAAAAAGTTAGTCTCAGAAATGCACAGGGGCAGTTCTATGCTGTCCTATAAAACTGCATTGGTGGTTTTCTGAGCCTGAAATTCCTTCCAGGAGCTGACAGTCTCATTGTTCACCTAAGGAGTGACTGGTGAATTTGAACTGCTGACTTTGTGGTTAGTGGATCAGTGCATTACTTAGTAAGCCACCATGGCTTGGTGCCCTCTGAATATTACTTTAACGACTGGCCTCCAGACCCACACATTGTTCTTCCTCTTGCTCTCTTGCTTCTTCCAAAGGAGCTTTTTACTCTCTAGCACACACAAGAGTGATGTCACGATGGGAAAGGAAAGTGATTTTGAATCCCCACAGTTGGGTCTCTAAGAGTCAGCTTAGACTTCTCTACAACTCTTTTGTTTTGCTTTAATTTTGTTTTTTGATTTTTTTTTAACCTTAGAAACTGTATGGCTTCAGGGCATCATAGCCTTTTTGAGTGAAAAAATGGGACTAGTACTCCTATTTTTCCTGAGTCCTTTCTACTTGTTTCAAGGGCCAAAAGAGAAAAAAACATGTTCTACAGAGAAAGGAAAGGGACTCAGGTTTAAAGCTTGACTTTCACCCTAGCAGGCTGTGTAACAGGGGACTTGTTTCCAACCTAGGTGACCACGATTATTAGGAAGATTAAATGAGATAATAGAAAACACCTGCAGCAAAGCAAACTCCACTGATGTTTTTGATTAACATTGGGTTCTAAAGGGTCTTACTTCAGGGTGAGAAAATTAACAGAAAAGAAAAATTAGAGAAAACTGAATGCAGATGTAAATACAGTCTGTATATAAGAATGACATAAAATTTGTGGTCCTTAAATAATTAAATATTACCTGTGTTCTCTAAATTTTCCAAATATGCTATAATTAATCAACAATAAACTACAAGAGAAGAAATAATTGCATTAAATTATTTTTTTCTAAAAAGAAGAATGTCAATGTCCAGCCATAATAACTACATCTTATTTGTTAACCCTGTGCTTGCCACACAAAGTTCAATTACTAATTGTTCCATTCATATGTGTCTGATGTTCTCTGGCACCTCTTGGTTTCTCAAGCTGACCAAGCCCCTAATTTCTTTCAAAGGGCTTTTTGAAGCCTTCTCATATTATGCTTCTTGCTAAGCTTATGACAAGGGATGTTGCATGCAAACAAGTATGACTTCATGGTGGGAAAATAAAATGCTTTATAATTATTTTGAATCAACTGGCAAATTTGATACAAGGAATTTTGGCAATTTAGATTCTGCTGTAAGCACACTTCCTTTCTTAGGGTATGGAGACAATCTTTATGACACCATGATATTGTAGACATGCTTGGCAGAATACCAATAGAAATATGGCAAACACATTTGAGAGGTCTAAATACAGACATGTACATATGAAACTATATTTAAATATGATGGGGAAATAGCTCTATGTACATATATTTATAGGTTTAGTATTAAAATAGCATATGGACATTGAGCCTCTCCTCAACTACTCTATCAACACAAGAACTCTTGTTCTATTAACCTGGCATTCCATGATGCTAACCTTCCCAACATGATCACTAAAGACAAAGTGGGTACATAAGCAAATGTGGTGAAGAACACTGATAATGCCCGGCTACCAAAAGGTATAACATCTGGTGTATTAAAGACTTGAAGATAAATGAGTGGCCATCTAACTCAGAAGTAATAAAGCCCACATGGAAGTAACACATCAGACTGTGTGCTTACCAGGTGTTGATAAGATCAGGTATCAAGCATCAAGACCCGGAACAACAACAACAAAAAACCCATATCATTGTGAATGAAGGGGAGTTCAGAGTAGAGACCTAAAGTCTATCTGTAGGCAACTGGACATGCCCTTACAGAAGGGTCATGGAGTGGAGATGAGTCAGTCACGGTGCAGTATAGCAACAATGAAACATACAACTTTCCCCCAACCCACTATCACGACACCAATTCTACCTTACAAATCTGGCTAGAGCAGAGAATGTACACGGGTACAGATATTAGCTGTAAACACAGGGAATTCAGGACAAATAAACCCTTTAGGACCAATATTGAGAATAATGATACCTCAGGAGGGTAGGGGTAATGTGTGTGTGTGGGGGGGGTGAGGGAGAGGGGAAAATCATTGTAATCATCTATCTATAGCTTCCTCCCACAGGGATAGACAACAGAAAGGTGGGTGAAAGAAGACATCTGTCAGTATAAGACATGAAAAAAATAATAAATTATCCAGGATTCATGAGAGAGGAAGGGAGGGGAGGGGAGGGGAGGGAGTGGCAAAAATGAGGAGTTGATACCAACGACTCCCATAGAAAGAAAATGTTTTGAAAATGATGATGGCAACAAATGTAAAATTTGCTTGACACAGTGGATAGATGCATGGATTGTGATGAGACTTGTACGAGCCCCCAATAAAATGATTTTTTTTAAAAGGAAGAAAGATGCAAAATAATAGTGAAAAGAAATCAAGCTGAAATAAGAGTTATTCTCTTTAAGTGGACAATCTTTCAAGTCACTGAATATCTCATGTTTTGCTTTGTCTTTCCCTAGAATGACTACAAAAAGCTCTCAATGCAGTGCAAAGATTTTGTGGTTGGACTCCTCGATCTGTGCAGAAACACAGAAGAAGTAGAGGCCATTCTGAACGGGGATGTGGAGACTTGCCATAATGGAGATCACGACCGTCCAAATCTCAGCCGTTTAAAACTGGCCATTAAATATGAAGTAAAAAAAGTAAGGTCAGGCACGACGCCCATTGTACATGATTTCACTCTTTATTGTGGTTAAAAAAGGATGAAGGGTGGATATAATTAGATCGAGTTGGCTCTTACTAGTTAGCACTTAACCTAAGGTCATTGTTTCTCTAAAGAAGCATAAAAGAAAGATCGTTATGTCCCAAAGGGGTGATAGATAAGAGTCTCTGCTATAAATTAACAAGAAGATTTTGAAAAAGAACCAAAGGCAAGTAAACAAACAACAACAACAATCCAGGAATGGGTTTGAACTCAAACTAAATCCTAACCTCAATTAAAGAACAATTAGTTCTTACATCACAGCCCTGCTTGAGAATCATCCTCAAGAAGGGAACACAGAAAGAATATATGGGTGCTATAGCAAAGTGTGGTGAAGAAAATAGATGGTGCCTGTTTATCAGTAAAATTAGCACCTTGGGTCTTAAAGGATGGTCTCTAAATGAGCAGCCATTTAAGTGAGATGTCAACTCGGTCCACGTTGAAGAATCACACCAGCAGTCAGTGAAAGATTATAAATCATGTAACGTGAAGTAGAAGTCGGGCTTAGTATCAGAGCCTAAATTGTGAGAATCCAGTTTGCAGAAGGCTATGGATGACAGCGGGAGCCCAATACACATTTGTGCGAACTCATAGGCAATAAGTCTCCAGTGATGTCCCTCTCTCCTTAATAAAGGGAAGGGAAGAAAGTGGTTACTAAATACAGTGCATTAGAGAGCTGAGTATAGAAGGTCAAAGGGATAAACCTGATTTGAACAGTTAAAACTTTGACAGTTGATGACCCATCTGATGCGTGCTGGGCCTGATCTGGTTTTCATCGATTTCTGTATTTTTGTTTTGTTTTGTGTTTTGTTTGTTCATATTGGGTTTCATCTAAGAGGTGTTATGTCATTGGAGGTTTCACCCTCTTGAAGTTGTGTTTTATGTGTTTTGGCAAATGCAACCAAGGATCGATGAACCTTTAGGGACAGCAAGTAGAATAAGTGTTTCAAGGGCTGGTAGGGTGGGCTGCACAGTGGTGGTGGTGATGTAAATGGGAGGTGATGTCCAGGAGTCCAGGAAGAAAAAGAATGTCTAGAAACTGATTATGGCAGCAGTTGTACAAAACCACTTGATATGATTGAACTGTTGAATGATAAAATATATGTATTATCTCCCAATTGGTAATAATTTTTTTAGGAAACAAAGAAATAACCGCTTAGGGTGAAACACTTAAAATTCAGTCTTTAGCATCTAGGCTTGTTCACAAAATAGAATATGGCAGTGATTGTCAGTTTTCTTGGCCTACATAATGATCTAATAGTACCTACGCACATCCAAATAACTTGCTAAGTTTTCATCCCCAGTTTCTTTCCTTTTTTCTCTTTCATATGGTTCAATTTCAGATCCTTCAGATTCTTCTTCACTGAATCTCAATCCCTTTCCAATTGTATCTGTGGACTGCTTTTAGCATTCCTCTACAAGCAGTGCCACAGATGGGCTGCTTTCTTCATACTTAAAATATTTTATGAACATTCACTGTGCTTTTATAATAAAAATAATACATGCCAAGGATGGATTTTCAAGCAATGCAATCATGCTTATTTTTTTCCGCCATGTGCCGAATGGGGAGCCGTTAAACACTGTCATGTTTTAATACTGTTATGAAATAAACACACATTTATATCCTGGATGTCTCCCTCGATCAGTCCATCCCATCTGTTTTATTGTTTCAGAGATCAGAGATGGCCCCCAGATGCACAGAACAAAGGCCTGTCGGTGGTGGTCGTGGGGAGGGACCCTGGAGTTGGTTCCTTACAGCTGTTCCTTACCATCAGAGCCAATCCCATCTCTCTGAGCATGTCTAGGTTGTAACACATGGCTTTTATGTGAACTAGAACTGACCCCAGGGCCATTAAGAACGATAACCTGTTCAGTCATTATATCCATTTAATCTGATATATATTTGTCCATGGGTGTTTTATTATTTTATATAGTCATTACAGGCTGCCATAGACATTCTTGTTCATATAGCTTGATGACTTGAAGGAATTTTATTTGTAGACAAAATTTCTACAGGGAGACTAGATGAGTTTGTGAAATAATTCCATTATCTTTTAATTCCTCAAAAGTTTTGAAATTCCCTTGTAGATGCCAAATTACTCACCAAAAAGACATTTACTGAATGTCTCTTTTAAAAAAGCATACCAATTTACCCACACACCAACAGTGACTGAAAGGGCTCAATTCCCAACTTATCCACCCACAATGGATAGAGTCAATTCTGAGAGGATAAAAAGTGTTTCTTGTAGCTGTTTATCCACAATTAGGAATCATTTTAGCTATATTTTTGTTTGTTTTGTTGGTTGTTTTTTGTGTTAATTTTTGGAGTGGACTTGTTTGTCACAAGACTACAATTCCATTTCATTTTCACTTTCTTCCTTTTTTCTTGACACCAATCAGACCACTGTTTAGGTTTGAGGGCTAAGGAATTTGGAGGCATTTTAGTTATCTTCTATAACCTACCTGTTAGTATCATTTATCATCATTTATTTTGAGTGTTGCTTTTTATATAGTAAATAACTTAGCCTTTTATCATGTTCAAGCTTCAACTGTAAAAATTATACCTATGAGAAGAATATAAAATGTATTTGGGAAATTTTTTAAAAAATGGAAAAGGCTTGAGTGTTTATATCCAGATTTTTAAAATTGATAGTGTCTGTGGTTTAGGAACAAAAAGAAATACTCATGAAGCAGAATTAACTGTCCAGAAACAGATTCATATACTTATGCCAATATAATATAAATCGGTGTGGCATTTCAGGGCAGTGAAAGAAAGGTGATACATTACCACCATCTTGACTAACAAGATCTTTACATTGCCTCTTCTAGAAGGATAATGAATATGCCGCCATGAAAGCTTTTCTGTAAAACATTGATAAATACTGGCACCGTGTTAACATTTCAAAGTATTTCTATGCTTACTAAGAAAGCCCACTAGTCATGTAGGAAAGGTTTGATGAATTGGAGTCTTCTAGCTTATGCAAAACACATTTAGAACCTATTGACATCTTTACACGAATCACCTAAAAAGCTTATATTTGAATTTCAATTCTAACCATGTTTTTCCCATGAGAAATAGCAGAAATGACTATTAGGGCATACGAATGGAGCTTATGCTGATGCTTTCTTTAATCCAATGGTCTATCCTTTCCCTCCTAGTTCGTAGCTCATCCAAACTGCCAGCAGCAGCTTCTCTCCATCTGGTATGAGAATCTTTCTGGTTTACGGCAGCAGACGATAGCAGTCAAGTTTCTCGTGGTCCTGGCCGTGGCCGTCGGACTGCCCTTCCTGGCTCTCATCTACTGGTTTGCCCCGTGCAGCAAGGTAGGTCCGTCAAACTTGTGGTTTTTGAAAAGTATGAGGAGTCGTCCATATCAGAGCTAGGCATCGGGGGAAATTGTATTTCCAAAATAAAAATCTCAAGGAGATCGTAGTTGGTCTTAAGTAATTTTTATTATGTCAATATTAGAAAATTGATAAAAAATTGATAAGAAAAAAAAAGGAGAAAAAGAGAGAGAAATAAAACGCAATGAAGAAAAGAGACATGCTACGAAGGTGTAGAGAAAACTTGTTTCTATGTTGGTATGCCTCCTCAAAATCCTCACGTCTGCCATCTAATTGATTCTGACTCAGCGACTCAACAGATCAGGCTGGAACTGCCTTTGCGGGTTTCTGAGACTGAAAATCTTCATGAGACCAGAAAGCCTCATCTTTCTCTTGTGAAGCGGCTGGTAGTTCCCAAACTGCTGACCCTGTGATTCCTAGGCCAATGCTTAACCCTCTATGCCACCACAGTTCACTCAAATATATATATTTCTAGGTATGTATGTGCAAATATTTCTGTGAGGTCATATCATAAACTGAGAAGATAGTTCTCCAAGACGAATAAAATAAAAATTAAGGTGATCATTTTTATTTTGCCTTTATTAGAGGTTACTACCTCTAATATCAAAACAATCAAAATATCAAAACTCCATTGAAACAACTGTGTAAATAACAATGTAATATGTTAGAGAAGAATATTTCTTTTAGGGATGGAGTACACTGGCAAATTAAGGTATCATGTTTTCAAAAAATGAAATATATCTCCCCAGAGTTTGATTAAGACAAGCCCATCAAATGGAAGTCTACGTTCAGATTGCAGAAATTCTGACCCATCATTCGGTAAAGAGGCTTGGACGCTTGTCCTCGACTGACAACGCTCTTCACCTTCATGTTCTTGAAGTCCCCTTTCTGGAGCTACTTACATCTCACTTCCTATAAGCAGACTGACTGAAACAATCTAAAGTTTAGCCACAGAGACCCTCGGACCACTTATTTGTGGAGTCAGACCACTAGCCATTTTTAAACACAGGAATCTCCACACATTTGTAACACATAGGTACAAACACATACACCACTAGTACTACCATACTGAATACCATCAAGTTGGTTTCCATTCATACCGGCCCTGGGAACAATAGAATGAAACATTGCCAGTCATGTAATATCCTTAGAATACTTTAAATATTGGAGTCTATTCTTGAAGTCTTATTTTGTTAAGATTCTTTTTCTTTTTATTCTGACATTCTTCTCTACCAAGCATGCTGTCTGTCCAAAGGGATCTGTCCCTCTGGCTAGCATGTCCAAACTCTCTGAAGTTAAGTCTTGACATCCTTCCTTCTAAGGATGTACTTCTTTTAAGGAAGTTGTGTTTATTCTTCAAGCAGCTCAGGGGACACACAATTTTCTTTGCCCACACCATGATTCAAAGGCATCTCTTTTTTCTTCTTCATCATCCACCTTTCCTAAATCACTTATTTGGTAATTTAGCCACATAGAGACCCCTCTAAGTAGCCCATGTATGAAAGTCTTTCTTTCAATGAGAACCTCATAATGACTTCTTTTGGTAATGATAGAAAGTGCCAGAAACTGGGCATTTTCTTACCTGGTTAAAATCCATCATCATAATTTTTGCCCCCTTTAAAATCTGTAAGGCCTAAAATGAATTGATACATGGTGGCAATGGTGAGATTAGTCACAGAAATACAATTGAGTACAGCACAGGAGCCGGTCCCATTTCCGGTGCCCAGGCCCCTCATGAGTTGGGACGGACTCCATGACGCCTAACAACCACGGCGAACTGTATCTCAGATAAATACAATATAGATAGCAGAAATAAAATGGGAATAGTGAGATTTCCAACAAGACAATGTGTAATCGATTTTTTTCAAAAGTGGTTATTTTTCACTTTCCCTTAATTTTCATACAAATGACAGATTTTACTGAGAACCAAAAAAATACTTTGCAAATTTCTTTACTTGAACTCAGGCTATATCTAGATATGTATTTAATCTAAATTTTTAAAAGAGGGTGGTCATTTAATGATCCCTGTTACCACTCTGTGATTAGTTAAATTATAGCATCTTCTCTAAACAGAATGCTTCTGCTTTCTCATTTCCAAAGAGTTCAAAAGAGATACTTTCTCCAGTGTCTGGAGCTTTGACAGAGACTCTTTGGCAGTCTTCGGAGTTATAAAATTAAAGAGTTGGATGTTTATTTAATTTTGATTGAATTCTAATTAACCTAATTTCCTTCATTATTTCTTTTCCCTGGCCATGTTTCTTTCTGGTTATCTGTTCTCCATTTTCATTTATGAACACTGAGGCAAATAAATGAATTAAAAGGGCACAGTCAAGGAATTTTTTTCTCGCATGTCAAAGATGTATTTTATAATTATTTATCCTTTTAAGCATGGTGATAAAATCTAGTTTAAAATTATTTCCCTCTAGCAAAATGCACAGTCTTTATTGACACATCACAAAATTACTTGTGTGCATATTGTGGGGTTGAGCTTGATCAAACTCAAGGGAAGGATTTATTTCAAGTCACTTTTAAAGCATCTGAAGATCCCCAGTATATCCCCGATACTAAACTCAATACTAAACCCCAGTATATCCACGATACTAAACCCAATACTAAACCCTAGTAATCCCCGATACTAAACCCAATACTAAACCCAGTATATCCACGATACTAAACCCAATACTAAACCCCAGTATATCCCTGATACTAAACCCAATACTAAACCCCAGTATATCCCTGATACTAAACCCAATATTAAACCCCAGTATATCCACAATACTAGACCTCAGTATATCCACTATACTAAACCCAATACTAAACCCCAGTATATCCCTGATACTAAACCCAATATTAAACCCCAGTATATCCACAATACTAGACCCCAGTATATCCACTATACTAAACCCAATACTAAACACCAGTATATCCCTGATACTAAACCCAATATTAAACCCCAGTATATCCACGATACTAAACCCAATACTACACCCCAGTATATCCCCGATACTAAACCCAATACTAAACCCCAGTATAGCCACGATACTAAACCCAGTCAAAGTGCAAGGTTTGTGCACCTTGACTGGCTCCCTGTTCTATGTAAACTTGGTTCTCGTTCCTCAAATTTACTCTCTTCTTGTTCTTTGGTTCTTGTTCTTTATTTTTTTTACACTAACTCAGATTGCATTTATTTTATGCTCAGTTCAGTAAAATGAGGCAATATGATGATATTAAATCCCTGACTGTGAGCTAAGCAATTAACCAGTTGCCATGGAGTTGACTCTCACTCCTAATCACCCGTGGGTCCCAGAAGATTTTCAATGAAGGTGTTTTGTGTGTGGCTGTCGAGAGCTCCAAGCCTTTGTTCTGTGCCATCTCTAAATGACCTTGAGCTTCTAACCTTTCAGGTAGCAAGTGAACAAGTTAGTGGTTTCCACAATTCAGGAACTCTTACTTACTCAGCCCAGAGTTTTCCATTTTTAAACAGGAAGGAACCCTGCTAGTGTCCAGGTGAAGTATTGGACAGGGATCAGCATGGTAAGCAGTTCGAACCCCCAGCAGCAGCTGGGGAATACACTTTCTCTTTCTGTAAACAGTTACAGTCTCAGAAGCCCACAGGGGATCCCTGTGCATCAGTGTGGACTGGATGGTAGGGAGGTTGGTTGGAACTAGGTATTTTGGAAAGACAAGCCTTTCTTTAATGCAACTCTTAACATCTTCAAATTTTAATTTGCTCCTTCATAGATACTTTTCAGAAAATGGTTTACCACCTCCAACAGAAAGATAAAAAGCTTTACCAACATGATTTTGTTTCTTAGAATCCACGGAATAGTGTCATGTTCTCATCTAATATTATTCTTTGTGAGGAAAATTCAAGAGAAATACACCTTTCCGTGATTCCTAATAAATAAGAAAACACACACACACAGCACTTGAGTCAAGCCTGACTCACAGAAACCCTGTTAGACAGGGTAGAACTGACTCTGTGCTTCCAAGACTCCGACTGTGCATGGGCTTCCTTGGTGCTGCTGGAGGTGTCAATTTCAGACCTTGGGTGAGGAGCCGGATGGGTAACCACCATGCCTCCAGAGCTCTTGCAGTCAATTACAAGCACCATCTTAAGCAAAGGATGCTTAAAACCCATCACATTTGTATTCTTCCAAACAACTTTTGGTTGATTTCCTTCCTGCTTTGTGTTTAAAATAAGATTAAAAAGAGCTTTAAAAAAGAAACAAAAATGTCTTAGGTGATTATCTTTTCAACCTTCTGAATCAAAGAATGGAGGAATAAAATTGATAAGGGTTAAAAGTCTGTGGTGAAGGAAGGTCAGTGGAAAAACAGGTCAAGAATGGAGCACAGATAAGATAGACCACACTGAAAAAAACAGACATTGGGTGTGGGTTCCTTCTGAAGAGCTAAACTCAAGTTCCAGGATGATCAGCCTTGTGACTCATTTTGATGGGCTTCACCTTATTCCTAAGTTTCTTTTAGATCCCAAACATCTGTTTCTTTTCTTTCCCCACCTCTCCTTTTAAAAACTTTTTACACTTCCTATTTTCATGTAGAAGGAGCCTTGGTGGCATAGTAGTTGCATATGCATTGAGGATGCAATGCACAAGGCCGCCCCTTCAAAACCACGAGCCTCTCTGTGGGAGAAGGGCTTTCTATGCCTCTAAAGAGTTATCATCTTGGAACCTCACAGGAGAAGTTATACCCTGTCCTCTAGGGTCACTATGAGTCGGCATCAACTTGATGGCAGTGAGTAGTTTAATACATGCTCTCTGATCTCTCTTATATTTTGTGCATCCTTTAAGGTTAGCTCCTATTCCTATTGGAAGAACATCGCCGGGAGATGCTAACTCACGGCGATCTTGTGTACAGTATGACCTAGCACTACTCAGTCTGTGCCAGCCCTAAAATCATTGCTATGTTTGCGGCCACTCTTGAAAAGCTGACTGTGAATAACTTGCCCATGGATTTCACTACTCACAGTAACAGCCCCCAGTCGACGGGTTTTTTTTTGCAACAGGCAAAATAGAGGGGGAGTGGTTCAATAAATTATTCAACAATGCGCACTGCTAGCTTTTCCCACAAGGAAGATATCAAATCTTGCAATATAGTTTCATTTTCTCTAATACCTGAATAAAACAAACCATATGAAAAATATGGTAGTTAAAATTATGTATGTGGTACACCATGGACAAATTAATATTTATATTTTCATTGTTTTTTTAAAAGTTAAGGATAATACGCAAAACCCTTCAGAAAATTAAACCAACTGTCTCCCATGTTTCAACTTTGTTTTCATTTTGATTGAAAGCGCTCTTCAAACTAATTTTAAAAATTAATACCTATTCAACCAATGTATTGAGAAGTATTTTTTTTTAGAAAAAAGAGAGTATGATTTTAGAAATAACATTATAGAGTGTACTTTTAAGAGGTTATTTTAATTATAGATTTTCACAAAGTAATGTTGAATTGTTTTTATAATACATCCAACTAGATAAAATCCATTGTTGAGAACCCTAGATAAATGTTTTTTAGCTTGGAGGAGAATATATATATATATTCCCATAAGCAATTTTAGTATCAGGAACTCAGAAGGGGTCTCTGAGTCAGCATTGACTGGATTGTTATTCTTTACGACAATCTGAAAAAGGTTAGTGGAAAAATGCTAATTTTGAAGTTGTAGAAACTGAGGCCATATATATATGTGTGTGTGTGTGTGTGTGTATTCTTAATACTAAGAACCAAGGAATTGAACTATATGGCATATCCCAACGTCTAACCTACATGATATTTGAAAACCACATAGACAAATAAAGCTTATAGGAACAAAGCCTTGTCATATTCTTTCCCTTATAGCATATAGCTTCCAAATAAGATTTTCCCCTCAGAAGATATTGTTTTAAAGGTAAAGACAGCTTTTTGCTTTAATAATTTTCATGTGTTTGTACTTAAAATATGAAAAAAAAACATTTTGCAAATTATAACATAGTAGTTGCAGGCATGAACTCTGGAACAAAATGCCTGGGTTCGAATTCTAGCTCTAACACTTAAAAACTGGGTGATCCTGGGCTATTTCTTAGTCTCATGGCCTCAGTTTCTACAACTTCAAAATGAGCATTTTTCCTCTAGCCTTTTTCAGATTGTCGTAAAGAATAGCAATCCAGTCAATGCTGAGTCAGAGACCCCTTCTGAGTTTCTGACACTAAAATTGCTTACGGGAAGCAAAAGCCCAGTCTTTTACCCACGGAGCTGCTGGTGGTTTCAAACTCTGGACCACGTAGATTGAAGCCCAATCAGTTACCACTACACGCCACTACACCACCAAGGCTCTTGAGTTAAGAAGAGGAAAGCACATAGAACTGTAGTTGGCCCATACAAATACCAGCTCAGCATCTGAGGTATTATTAGGATAAATTTTCTGACCATAAATTCATTCGAGAAGTGAGTGAAAGCTTTGAGACATCTGAGTGTTAGTTACCATTTTGGGGGGTGCACAGAGCCCTGGAGGCACACCCTGGTGGTGAAATGAGTTAAGTGCTCAGACTCCAACGAAACAGTTGGGTGGGTCAACACACCCACCATCCCACAGAAGAGAGATGTGATGGTCCTTTCTACAGAGATTTACAGCCAGTGGAATCATTCGAACTAGTCCTCTATGGTCACAATGCCCAGGGATGCATGCAGCAGCAATGGGTCTTTGTTGCTGCCTTTGGTTTTCTGCACAGGCTAAGAGACATTCATTTCAGAAGGAAATGATTGATGCCTGTCCAATAGCTTTGGTTTCCCTATATTTTGTATGGAGTGAATGATTTTCAGATCATGTAGGCAATTTATACATATTCTCTTTGCTAACAAGATAAAAACAAATTGAGACCAGATTCTTAAAATGTTAGGCATTAAATTCAGTGTCATCCCAGGCCATAGTTCCAGTACTTGGGGAGCTGCCCTGCCCCTAGTTGATTGTTTTCTTCATGGAACTCGTTACTTTTATAATTTTACATCATCACCAAGATAGCAGCATCAGCAAGCCTGAATCATAGACATGTGAATGGAATTAACATGAGGACAACAAGCAAGGGACTAGTCTACAAGAATCCAGAGAGACCCAGTTTAATATTTTTACTCCTGCTTCTGCACGGCATCCTGTCCTGTATGCTTTTTATAAATAATGCTGATACTGCTCTGTGTGTTACCATCAATAATGTCTAATGTAAGAAATCAAATAGCATTTAATTGGAACCTTAAGTATTATGTAACTTGAACTTTATAACTGCCTAAAGAGTTATACTTTTATTATTAGTGATATGAGTGTGCATATTTTAGGAAAATAATAGAGTACACAAATGTTTATTCTTGTGTGTGTGTTGTAAAGTGTACAAAACAAAACTAATTTTCTTATGGCAGATGGGGAAGATACTGCGCGGTCCATTCATGAAGTTTGTAGCCCACGCCTCCTCCTTCACCATTTTTCTGGGACTGCTAGTCATGAATGCAGCTGACAGATTTGAAGGCACCAAGCTCCTTCCTAATGAAACCAGCACAGATAATGCAAAACAGCTGTTTAGGATGAAAACATCCTGCTTCTCATGGATGGAGATGCTCATTATCTCCTGGGTAATAGGTAAAGACTGATTTTCTGTCATCATTTCTTTTTGCAGCCTTAGCAGTTGGACTGAATGGCACTGATTCCTTCTTGAATTAGTGTGACAAATGCCTGCGGTGTGGCACAATGCACCGCACGTCAGGGTTTCCTTTGTGCTGGTGCAAGCAGTTGCCTGGTCTTGCTACCCATGTCACAGTGTCCTTACAGTGGCATAGGCTTCTTGCGTTTCCAACAATCAACAGCACAGTATGCCTCCAGTCTTACCAGTGATACAGACAAGCCAACACCCTTGTCATGCATGTTTTGAAAGAACTGCGAATTCAAGCTCCCAACAACCACCTAGTTTTATATCAAGGTCGGATACCAATTAAAGCTAATAGCCACTCACATTATTGAACATTCTCATGTACTGGGAATTATTTGAAACATTTTTATCTGGATCAAATCATGTCATCTATGTGTACCTCGGTTTCCTAAGCCATAATAGCTACTTTCTAAGATCTTTGTGATAATTAGCTAACTTGCTTTATATTTACCAAGTGACAAGTGAAAGAGAAAGAGTCTCTGGGTGACACAAAGGGTTAAGGGCCCCACTAAATAGGCACAAGTTAATAATTTGAAGCCCACCCAAGGTGCCTCTGGAGATAATCCAGGCACTCTGACCCTATAGGGTCTCAAACCGAAGGAAACCCACTGCTATCCACTCCCCATGACTCTGCAGGGCAGAGCAGAACTGCTTACTGGGAGACAATAGCAACAGACAGCCTCCTGGTCCTTTCGCAGATCAGTCTGCTGGGTTAGCAGCTGCTTGAGGTCAGGAACCCCACACTGGATCACCAGCACTTCTTTCTGAAAGGTCCAGAGCTTGAACCCTCTGTGGAGTGTTTCTGCTCTATCCACTGTGCGGGTCTCCATGAAAGGACTTAACTCAGTGGCAACGCGGAATAACAAAGTGAAAGAGGGAATTCAGTCCTCAACTGCACCCATCCTCCACATGCCTCATCACGGAGTAGGACATTCCTGAAGAAGATGTTGGTTTTCTTTTTAATCATTTTATTGGAGGTTCATACAACTCATCACAATTCATATACCCATCCATTATATGCAAAGCACATTTGTACAATTGTTGCCATCATCCTTCTCAACACATTTCTATCTACTTGGTATTAGTGTCTCATTCTCTTCCCCACTCCCCCTCCCTCACGGACCCTTGATATTTTATAAATTATTATCATTTTTCATATCGTACACTGTCTAATGTTCCCCTCCGCACACTTCCCTGTTGTCTGTACTCCAGGAAGGAGGCTATATGTTTTTTTTTTTTAATAATTGGCACCCCCTTTATGCTCCACCTTCCCAGTATTGCCACTCTCACCACTGTCTTGTAGGGATCATGTGTCCTGGATTCCCCATGTTTCCAGTTCCTATCTGTACCAGTATTCATCATCTGGCCTAACCAGATTTGTAAGGTAAAATTGGGATTATGATAGTGGGTGTGGGGGTGGAGAGAGGAAGCATTTAAGAAATAGAGGAAAGTTGCCTATGTCATCCTTGCTACACTGTCCTGTAATGGGCTCATCTCCTTCCTGTGACTCTTCTATGTGGGGATATTGCTTCATGTACAGATGGGCTTTGGGTTACCAATCTATACTCCCCCTCATTTATAGTGATATAACTTTTAGTTCTTTGATGCCTGATGCATGATCCCTTAGAAATCTCGTGGTCACAGAGGCTTCTTCCACGCGCGTTTTGTTGCTTCTGAGCTATGTGATCTCTTATTTATATTCAACCTTTAAGACCTCAGATGCTATATCTTTTGATAGCTGGGCACCATCAGCTTTATTCACCACTTTTGTTTATGCACACATTTGTCTTCAGCCATTGGGTCGGGAAGGTGAGCATCATGGAATGTCAACTTAATAGAACAAAGTGTTCTTGCACTGAGAATGTACTTGAGTGGAGTCCCAATGTCCATCTGCTGCCTTAATACTAACCGTATATGTGTGTAGATCTATTTCCCCATTAACAAATATAAATGTATTTACCTACGTATATGCCTGTATTTAGGCCCCTATAAATATGTTTTGTCTCCTATTTCTTTCCTCTATTTCCTTTGAATTGAGGAAGATGTTTTCACCAAGTATTCAATGAGGAACAAAAGTAGCAAGGGGCTCTGGTAGCACAGTGGTTAAAGTACTCGGCTACTAGGTGGAAGTTCGTAGTTTAACCCCCAAGTAACTCTGTGAGAGAAATAGTGTCCTCCTTCCATAAATATTCAAAACAAAAAAAGGCTCCCATGACATCATGTAGATTCTGATTTACAGAGATCCTACATTAGCTTTCTCAGACTTTGTAAATCTGTATGTGAACAGATAGCCTGGTCTTTCCCGCACTGTGTGTGATCCTGGGTTTGAACAGCTGACTTTGCCCTCGGCAGTCACTAGGGCTTCTTTCATAGATTACCACCTACAGAACTGTATGGGACAATTCCTACTCTGTCCTATAGGGTGTGCTATAAGTCAGATTCAACTTGATGATAGTAGGTTAGACTCAGTTATTTTATTATTTTGAGAAGGCTGAGGTGAATGGGACAAAGTCCTTGTCCTCAGTGAAGTTAAGTTTAGAAGGATGCCTCATTAAGTGAATTAGTAAATAAAATTCAATATGACATCATATAATTGAGGTTTTGTTAGGGTACTATGAGAACATCCATGTCAGATGGTTCATTCTGAGTGAGATGCGGTATAGACTAGGCAGAGTGGGAGCAGTGTCCCGGCCCGCGGGACACTCGAACGTGGATTCCTGGGTCCGGAGCCTGAAAGATGAAGATGGGTAGGAAACACGAAGAATGGAGACAAGACAGGAGTCTGATCAAGTCTCGTTTATTAGGGAGAAAAAAACCAAGTTTATAGGGTAAGCAAGCCTAGGCAACAATCCAAGGCATGAAACAAAGTTATTTTCAAAGTTAACAAGTGAAGGTCAGCACACCTGCAAGTCAGAGGATAATCACAAATGCTCTATTCACTACCTATATCATCTTGTCAAGCCTCGAAGGCCAG
>PVJH01020354.1:0-40849 GCA_004026705.1 Nesogale talazaci | reverse complement strand
TTGGTAGTCAGTTTCAGAGACGACGAATTATGGACAAGATGACAGTGTCCGAAGAGCTGAAGGAGCCGGAGGAGAAGCCAGACCTCTGAAACTGGAGAAGCCACGTGGAGATCCCTGCCATCGCTGAGTTGCCTCTACCACCACCGGATGCTGCTGATGGACCCTGAGCCCTGGAAGTGAGGAGACATGGTGAGACCCCTGCCGGCACCAGGACTCTGCACTCACTGGTCTGTGACTTCATGAGTCAGAAGGAGATGTTATAGAGTGGTATTAGGCATATGGGCTAATATCGGACTTATGACTTTGAGCTGGACTGAGCTGGGATGCTTTCTCAATGTCGCATTCCTCTTGTATATAAACCTTTCCCTTATATCCATATGCTTGTCTATGAATTTGTTCCTCTTGTCTACCCGGACTAACAAAAATACTTTTCAAATAATTTAAGATAGAACTCAAAAAGCAGGATAAAAAATGTGAAGTCATAGTCCTTGGTTTTGCAGTTGCGTCTCACAGTGACTCTAGTGGGCAGAACAGAACTGCCCCACAGGTTGTCAAGGCTGCAGATTTTTAGGGAAGCAGGCTGCTGCATCTTCTCTTACAGGGAGTTTGAACCACCAATCTTTTGACTTGTATCTGTGTACTTTAACCCTTGAGCCACCAGGGCTCCTCCCTAGTGCCTCCCCTCCAAACTACAATCTATTGCCATCAAGTCGATTCTTACTGTGAGTGACCCTCTTTAGGGCTCCTGGGACTATAAATCCTGACTGGAGAACCCTCTCACTTTTCTCCTGCACAGCCACCAGCGCAATGCCTAATTGATAACACAACTAGGGCTTTTTATCTAGGCCTTCGACCCAAACCAAGCTCCTTGCCATCCAATCAATAGTGACCTGTGGGTTCCTGAGACCGTAACTGTTGATGGGAAGGGAATTCAGGGGGTGTTAGTATTGTTTGGGTTTGGAGAGAATCCGCTGGAGTTTTCACAATTCTTATGCCACTTTCTCGAAGACCACTTTCATATCCAGTCAAACCAGTCATATCCATTGTAAATTTGGGTTGACTAGAGAAAAAAATTCATAGAACCCACATGTGTATGAGAAAAAGTTTTATATCAAAGAGCAATTATATATTAAGAAAATATTCCAGCCCAGTCCATAAGTTCGATATTTGCCCATATGTCCCATGCCCATCTATAAATTCCTCTTAAGACTCATCTAACACATGCAATGACACTGAATGCAGGAAGATCACAGATCAGGGGGTGGAAAGTCTTGTGACTCCAGTGACAGTGGAAACGTCTCTGCACTGCCAGGGTTTCCATGTGGTTCCTCCAGCTTCAGGGCTCTGGCTAGGTCAGCATAGCTCCACGTGGCTTGTCATCAGGAATGTCTCGCAGGAATGTGTTTCTGTCCCACCTCCAGAGAACTACCCCTCTCTATCGCGCCTTCAAATGAGGTCATCAAGCCTGATTGACAGGCTAGACTCCACCCCTTTGCCAGTGGACACCAGATTATGTAACTATGACAGGGACAAAATTGTACATTCGGTTATTTCGGTGAGGTGATCCTAAATTTGTCAAACTCCTATCAGGTGATGTTTTTGTGTTCCCAAAATCAGTCTCTATTCCAAGGGACCCATGGACAACAGAAGGAAGCGCTGCCCATTCCAGCATCACTCTGACAGTTGATACTTGAATTACACCCATCGTTGGACCTACTGAGGGCTTCCTCTTTTTTGACGGCCCCTACTTTACCATGCATGATGTCTTCTCCAGGCACCAGTCTCTCAGCAGCCTCACTTCCAAGGATCATTCTGCAGTGCTTCTTCCGGGACAGATTTGCTCATTCTTCTAGCAGTCCCTGGCCTGTTCAGTATTCTTCCCCAACACCATAATTGAAAGACATCACTTTTTTTTCTGTCTTTCTTATTCATCATCTAAGACTGATATGCATGTAAAGGGATTGAAAATAACCTGGCTTACATCGTGTGCATCTCTGTGTTCAAAGCAACATCTTTTTAATTCTATCAAGAGGTCTCTTGCGGCTATGTTAGACAGAGTTCTCTAGAGAAACAAACCCCAAACACTAATAATTACATATATTTAAAGCATAAGAATTAAACAGTTGATTATTCTATAAAGCAATACAAATGGCTCAGAGCAACCCACTCCCATGAGACAGTTGTGAGACATTGGTAGTCCTCCAAGTCTTGAGGGTCACTAGGTAGTCCTCTGTAGAGCAATTCAGGCTGTTCAGCCAGAGGCAGGAAACAGCAAGGCCGGCAAGTCACTAACAGGCAGCCAGATGATGGTGTCTGACAGTTCCCAGCTCTAGAGATGTATATTCTAGTAGTGTGGCAAAGCAGGTCTTGAAGGAACCTCAAGTCACAGCAACATGCCCGGCAGGTTAGGGGTCCCACAGGTAGTGTAGCTTGCAAATTGAGGCACAGGCAGCCACACACTGGTCCAATGATCAAAGAGCAAGAGACAAGAAACATGAGGCTCATTGAGCCATTTATCTCTCCGCCCTTCAATTAATCCTACAGTGTCCATTGGCCATGTTGACCCAATAAACATTAACTATCTCAGCAGCTGATTTTGATTTTCCCAGAGCAGTACATGAATTGGTTTCTTGACTTGTTCCCATGGGCATTAATTGTGAATCCAAGCAAAATCAATTGCATGATAATATCATTCTTTTCTCCATTCATCATGAAATTGCTCATTGGCCCTGTTGTGGGAATTTTTGTTTTCGTTATATTGGATTTATAATCCAATATAGCCCTTAGAGGTTTTGGTCTTCCTCAGTAAGCACTTCAAGTCCTCTTGACTTTCAGCAAACAAGGTAGTGTCATATTGTCCAGTTCCTACAATTATCTACTCATGCCGATGAATACATATTGTGAAAGAATACAATTCTGACATACGTCTGTCCTTATTTTAAACCACGTAGTCTCCTCTTGCTCTGTTTGACCGCACTTTGCTCTGTGCAGAGGTTCCATATATACAATTAAGCGTGCTGTAGTTTCCATTCTTTGAAATGTTATCCTGAATTTACTATTATTCACACAAATTCCTTGGTAAAGTTAATCTCTTTCTGGATTCTTGCTATCTGACAAGAATTAACCGATACTAGTCACAATATCTGTTCCTTAACCTGAGAGGTTCTGAATCAAGGTTGCATTTCAGCAGTTTCCTCAGTACTGCTCCAACCATTTAAAACTTATTCTCAGGAAAATTCTACTTGCTTATGATCTTGTGTTAGGCCATGTCGACTAGAGAAACAAATCCAGCAACATTCATATATTCGTGAGAGATTTATATCAAAAACTAATTATGTTTCAAGAAAACATCCTAGCCCAGCCCAACTCAAGTCCTTAGGTCCCATCAATAGTCCCTAAGTCTCTTCAGACTCACACAGCACAAGCAATGAAGCAGGTTGAAGGAAGATCACAGGTCGGTGGGTGCAAGGTCTCCTGGATCCAATGGTGCTGAACACATCTCCAGGGCTCTGACAGAAATCAGGGTTCACTAGCAGGAAGATGAAGACAGAGAGGGGGAAGTTCCCAGGATCTTCCCTATTGGAAGGTCACTTACACAAGGAGTCACCATCAGGCTAGACTCCACCCCTCCACTTTTATGATATCTTTAAGTTGACATGAAACTATGTAACTACCACAGATATTAATGATACAGCTTGATCATTTTCCTAGTAGGTTGGATCCCCTGTCTTTGGAATGGGAACAAATATGATCTCTTCCAGTCTGCTGGCCAGGTAGTTATCTTCCAAATTTCTTGGCATGGTCAAGTGAGCCCACCTTCTTTGTGCAGTCATTTGCTAAAACCTTTCTATTGGTGTTTGGTCTATTCCTGGAGCCTGTGCAAGGAACCCTAGTGGTGATGTCGCATAAGCATTGGACTGCTAACTACAGGCTTGGCACTTTCAACACACCAACTGCTCTGTTAGAGAAAGATGAGCTGGTCTACTGCTTAAACATGTAGATGCCCAGAAGCCCCTCACAGGGTTGCCGTGAATCAGAATCAACTGGATGGCTGTTGGATTTCTACTTTTTGTATTGTTCCCATATCTCCAGTGCAGTATGGACTTCTTTCAATAGCATAGGCTCTTAATCACATGCTATTTCACGCAATAGGCCTATACAGATTCACTATGCCAAAAAGAATTGCTTGCAGTTTAACCATAATCCGATGATAGATTAGAAAATACTCATTGATAGGTTCCTCTAGGATAATACAGTAGAAATGGTCTCTTTGTAAGGGAATAGAAACCAACCAACCAACCAAGAACCCCACCCACCCCACCATCTTTCTCTCTTGGCAAAAAGTCTTATCACCCAGAAGAACATAAACAAAACTACTTTCAAGCTCTGACAAATGATAATAGCTTGAATCCCTTGGTCTTCTACTTTAGGACAATGGTTTTCATCGTTCAGTGTGCATTAGATATTTCATTAAAGCTTATGCCACTCAAAAGCTATTCAGTCTCTATGAGTAAGGTGCAAGTAACCCAATTTCCTAAAGCTTCAAAATGATACAAATCATATGCTGATAAACACTGTCCCCAAATCTTCGAGCAATTTAGCTGAAGTATTGAGACAAAGAGAGAGGTTTGTGAGTACTGTCAATGGGGAAGTCAGGGCTTCAAGAGATAAGCACTGTCTGCAGGATAAACAAATCATTCAGCAGAGGTGGGTACTGGACTCAAGAGCCCCCGATCCTCCTGCTGTGTCTTCCCTGTATAATTAATTGATTCACTCTTTCATTCTTTACACATTCAATAAGCGCTGACTGTCTACTTTGTGCAGAGGACAATTAGCCTATCAAACAAGTACTGAGATATATCTATTCCCCCCACCCCTCGCTTATGTAGAACAAAAAAGGTTTGGTGGGGCATTTGGATATAAGCATTGGACTATTAGCAGAAAGGCTGCTGGTTCAAACCCAGAAGTGGCTCTGAGGAAAAAAAGACAAGGCTTCTGGTTCCTGTCAAGATTTCCAGTCTCAGGAATCCTCTATAAGATCGATGAGGGTCGGGATTCACCTGATGGCAGCTGGTATCTGGAATGCAGAAAGCAGAACCTGTTTCCATTCTTACTTGTCGCAGTTCTACAGACTGAGAACAACTGTCTCATAAGGTTTTCAAGACTGCTAATCTTTTGGAGGGCAGACAGCCTCATCTTTCTCCAGAAAACCATCTGGTACGATTGGACTTAGCAGTTAGCCCACTATGACATCTGGATTCCTTTATGTAGAACATCAAGAAATACATGGCACTCTCTTCCTTGAAAAACTGCAGCATCGGACTATTACTCTGATAACCTCAGTTCTCAGAGTCGTTCTGTTCAGGATGTCTGGAGAATAGGTGTATGGGGCATGTGAGGAGAAAGAAAGAATGTGATAAAATCTAAAGGAACTTAGTTATAAGATGGAGTTTCTGGTGGGTACCATCAACACACTCAGCTACTAAGTGAAAGGTTCGAACCCACCCAAAGTCACCTCAGCAGAATCTACTTCTAAAATGTCAGCCACTGAAAACCTGGAGCACAGCTCTACCAGATCCCCAAGGGAGCTGAGAGAGGCTGTGCAGGCCCTGATAGAAGGCCAAGGACAGGCCAACAGCAGGGCAGAGATGAATTTGAGAAAGGGGGTGAGATCAATCACTCTTGTGTTTGGCATAGGCTTCTGATAAGAAAACCATTCAAACTTGTATGTGAAAACAGAATTTTTATCAAAGCAGGTGTTAGAGCATTAAAAATATTTTCGCTGTTGTTCAAAACTCACACAGGATGTTTAATGTTCTGTCTTTGACTACAGTGGGGGAGCTCAGGGAGCACAATGGGTCGGCATTGCAAGCCCTGGTGAGGAAAGGCCTTGGTAGTCGGCTACCAGAGAGACCCCAGCCCAGAAAATGCCCTGCACCTCCATGCGTCAGAACTGCCTCCATGGTCTTCAACCACAAATCCAGCCTACGCAGCAAATATTGTACAAACCATCACAAGAAACACTGGACTGGAAGACTACACGAGTTTCTCACCACTCTAAGAACTTGCGTTTTCTCTTTGAGAAAATATTTTAAAAGGACAGCCTTGATATTTGCTCCCTTCCCTGTATCCCAAATCTATTTTTGAAGAGAGGGAATTCAAATGACATTTGGGTAAATCTCTCAACCCATGTGAGAAGAGTCAAAAGGACTGTCGTGGATCACAGATGAGAATTAGCAAATGGTTTGTTCACGCCTTGTCGATGATCTTGCCATTCCAGGTGTCTGAGGCACGCTGGGACCCAACCTCGGGAGTGAAAATACGAAATGGGAGAAGGCAAGGCTGCATGCGGTGTGAGGGGCACGGTCTGGCTGTGCGCAGGGCTGACCTGTTGTTCCTGAGCGCCAGCAAGTTGGTTTTCAATCCCAGCGACCGAGTGTGACAGAGCAGAACTGCCCCCTGGGGCTTTCTGGGCTAATCTTTATAGTAATAGATCTGGAGGTCCTTTCTCTGGCAGGGCAGTTTGACACCCAACCTTTTGCTTAGTGGATGATGGCTTTAACCACTGTGCCACCAACACTCCTGGGAGACATTGGAATGATAATCACTTTCAAGTCAAACCAAATCAGTTTTCCTCTGACTCATCATAACCCCCTGGCTTACAGAGGAGACTCATGTTGCTCAAGGCTTTCATGGCTATAATTCCTTGGGAGAGACCGCCCTGGAAGAGCACATTTCTCCATGAACTGAGGAGATGCCACCTCCTTTGGGTTAGCGAAGTGTCTGTTTTCTCCATTTGAAAACAAGAATCATTTCACTGGGTTGTCAAAAGGACCAATGTAACAACGGACACAAAAATATTTCAGCACAGAAGCAGTTATGTTCTCTGTTTTCACCCTGAAGACGTACTTCCTGGTTGAAGCACAAGCTTCAAGAGTTGATATGTGACCTAAATTCTAGTGCCAGGAAAGGCCCATGTGCTTATTTTCAGAAATAAAAACGGGAAGTTGCTCGTTTTGCATTAATTTGGGAAAGTAGATATAAAGAAGGAGACATCTAGGCTGCTTGAGGAAGGGTAGAAGTGCTGAAGAGATCAATAGCTGGTGGGAGGCGGGACACACACTCAGTGCCTGAAAGATATTCTGGGGCTGATGGCAGCCAGACCCTAGAAGCTGGAAAAAACCATATGGAGACCCCTGCCAACACTGAGATGCTTACACCGCCATGGGATCGACAAGACTTTTCTCCCGTTGGCGAGATCTTCCTGCATTTGGTGTCATTGCATGTGTTTCGTGAGTCTGAACAGAGACTTGTAGATTGATATTGCACATATAGACTAATACCAGACTTATGAACTTGATCTGGAATGAGTAGGGATGTTGTCTCAATATTCAATTGCTTTTGTATATAAAGCTCTCTCTTATACATTTATGGATACCAATAAATTTGTTTCTGTCGTCTCCCTGGACTAACACAGTTTGCCTTCCATTAAGACTTTATAATAAGAGGGCAAACCAAGAACAGTAAACATACTTATCTTTGATTTCCAAGGGCATTTCATAGATAAATGTAGAAGAGTTCTTTCCACGTCACCAAGATCTACTCTACCCCCATAAACAGTGACAGCCTTGAAAACCCCCAGGGGTAGGTCTACCCTGGCTTATGGGCTCGCTCTGTGTCGGCATCGACTTCATGGCAGCGTGTGAGTGACAGACGTCTGTCGCTGACTCTGCAGGATGGATTGCTCCATGGCTAGTCCTGCCTCCTCCAGTGAGGTGAGCATCAGTCAGTGCCGTAAACTCATGGTGCCTGCCCTTTCTGTATGTACACACAGAATCCTCAGTAAGATTTATTTGTTCTTTTCAATCAAAGACATGCCATATGGTTTTAAATGGATTCAATGCAATAGTTCTTAAGATTATATAAAAATTGACAGTGAAATGGTTTCATAAAATTTTTTTACTTTGAATAGCATCATTATGAGTGAAAACATTGTTTGTAACATATCCAAAGTCTTTTGTGATTTTTCTACTTCTTTTCATTTAATTACCACTCCATTGTCAAAAAAGTGACTGATAATAGGTTCACAAACATGAATTACCATAACATGGTAGTGAGTGCACCAGAAAATGTAACAAAATTATCCACAATAAAAAGATCAAACAGCAGCAATAAAAACAGTGGGTGGCTGTGGAGTTGGCAGACAAAACCATATGACTTGAAACATCATTATAACTGGATAATGACACCTCTGATCAGAGCTTATTAGAAAGTTTCAAACATAACTTAGCATAGGGTTTTAGCTTTATAGGTATATTGATATGGGAAAGGTGGGTTTGCAAAAAATAAATGCTTCTGTTGCTCTTACCACAGGGATATTTTATAAAAATTGTATCTTTATGGTGAAACTGCATACAATTTCTGTGAAGTCATTTTGGTGTCACACACATGCACGCAAACATGCACACACACCATGACAGTGTCACTTGGTACTGTCTGTACCACCCATAACCCTCTTAATGGCATCTTTCTCTAAGGCAAGGGACATATTTATCAAGCTCCCTTGTGATTTGGGCATCTGATGAGATTGCAGTTTGAAGACTGCAGAAGAAATCGCTTGGGACTTGGACTCAGAATTGAGGAAGAGAGGACAGAAACGTGTTGCTATGCATCTATTTTGCTGCTGTAGACATAGCCGGGAGAATGCAGATTGGGGAGTGTGGTCATTATCTAATCTCACGTCAAATTGAAGATATACAAAAGTGTAGTAGTGGTAGCCAACTTGTCAAGCAAGTCACACACTGATGGTGCCTTCTTGTGGGCATGGTCTTCTCATAAGGAGGGCCCTGGGAGACACCCCTTCTCCCCCTGCCTTCAGCTTTCTGCTGGATGACCTTGATTGCTGCTAGAGCCCTGTGTTGTTACCACCATCCCTGGATCCACATGACTCTGCACCCACCAACGTTTGATCTTCCTGCATTCTGCATCATTGCATGTGACTGTGTGAGTCTATGAACTAGCATCAGTCTTATGGACTTGAGTTGGACTAGGATGTTTTCTTTATATGTAATTGCTTCTTGGTATAAAGCTCGTTCTCACACATCTATGAGTGTCACTGGATTGTTTCTCTAGTCAAGCCATTCTAACACAGAGTGGAACACGCAGTGGCAGATGGCCTCTAATGACTGATGGTGGAACAAGTGGCAACCCCTTGGTAGTCCATTTTCTGTAGTATGGCTTTGAGAATATGTCTCTGGAAATTCAGCCTTGAGTTTCTTTGATTTCTTCAGGGGCTCTGGAAAACATCAAATACCCTGCAATAAATAATTCTCTCCCTAAACTAGCCAGAGCAGGTTCTGCTCTTTGCAGATGAGCCCTGAGCAGTGTAGTATATTGGCCATTCTAGCTATTGAAACTTCCACTATTAACTGAGCATAGAAGTAGCAATGATATGACAAAGAACCCTTTATGAAGGTCTACAGTGTAAAAGACATGAACTGAACCTCCAGGTAAACAGAAATGTCATAACACTGACTCCTCTTGCACAAAGGCCAAACCTGCGATCATTGGATTCCCTCTGTCCTACCTTATACTCTATACTCTTATACTTATACTTATACTCTTATACCAAACACCAACAAGGAATAATCCCAGCATTCCATGATTCATGTCACCATTATCACTCCAGACCGTATAAGTAGCACCCCCACAGAAGAATTCCAGACTAAATTGATTAGAAAACTAACATAGGCAGTAAGTGGAATAGAAGGAACAGCTAAGCCAGCACATGCACACTTTGCTATTCAAACAAAACCACAAATGTATCTCATAGTGAGATTGTTTTCATTGGCTCTTCACCCAGCATTCCTTAGCAGAATTCAAAGACTTACACCAGTGATCAGTTCTAGAATAAACCAAACACATTTTCATTGACTCAATATTGACTCATGGTGACCCTATTCCTGTGAGTTTCTGAAATTGTGGTGCTTTTATTATTCAAAAAAACAATTTAGGCATCACTGCCCTCTGGTGGGGGGTGTAGGAGGTCCAGTCTTTGCTCCTGTGGAGTCGCTGCTGGAATTGAACATCCATCCCAGTGGGCTGCAATCCTGCGCACAACCACTATGCCACCAGGGCTCAGCCCAAATTATAATATTTTATAGGAATAGAAAGCCTTGTCTTTCTCCCAAGGAGCATCTGGTGGGTTTGAACTTCTGACCTTGCAGTTAGCAGCCCAGTGCATAACTACTACAACACTAGGACTACTCCTAGTTTTATAATGGAGGCCCTATTTTCATTGGAATGAGCCAGAGCTTTACAGTTGCTCACAGGGTAAAGAACAAAGGTGGCAGCAGTTCTGGTCACTGAGGACATACTGTGAACAAGACAGACATGCCTTCTATGCATGGGAAGAAAAACAGTGTGCCGAGTCAGAAGAGTTTTAAGGCTTCTACATATTATGTTCTTTTATCATTTATCTCACATGAGAGTGAGATGAACATGACAGCTTACATAAGACTGGGTCTGGAGGCGTAGTCGGTTACGTGTTGGCATATGTGGTAGTAACACAATCTGTTGTCAATTTGAGACTATGAAGAGTGAAGGGGTGGAGGTTAGCCAGCCTGTCAGTCAGGATGCAGTTTGATGGCCTCATTTGGCGGTGCTAAAGAGATGAATCCTGCTGGAGTGGGACACACTCACTCGCTGTGAGACATTCCTGTTGACAGGCCACATGGAGCTGTGCACTGATGCCTCCAGAGCTCTGGGGTGGAGGAAACATGCGGATTCCCATGCCAGCACTGAGATGCCTTTACCATCACTGGATCCACAAGACTTTTCATCCACTGACCTGTGATCTTCCTACATTCGATGTCATTGCATGTGTTGCATGATTCTGAAGAGGAATTTATAGACTAGTATCAGACTGATGGGCTAATATCAAACTTAAGAACTTGAACTGGAGTGGGCTTGGATGCATTCTTAATATACAATTACTTTCTGCTGTGAAACTCTTTCTTAGGCACAAATGAGCGTCTATGTATTTGTTTCTCTAGTCAACCCAGATTAACACAGTATACTAACCTCAAGGTTAGCAGTTTAACTCCACTGGAGGTTTTGTGAGGAGTCCTGGTAATGTAGTGGCTATATATTGGGTTCCAATCCACAAGGTCAGATGTAATCCTCAAGGTCAGTATTTTGAAGCCACTAGCTGCTCCTTGGAGAGCTTTCTGCTCTCATACAGATTTCTCTCCTCAGTTCTATGCTGTCACACAGGGTTGATAAGTGTAGGAAGGAACTTGATGGCAATGTGTTTGGAGTTTGCTTATGCTTTCCTACTCTGGTATTCCAGGAAGACAATGCATTTCAAATACGGTATTCACCATAGATGTCACGGGAACGTAATCCCATTCCAAGATCTCCTGGCCTCTTTTGTAAGACGGACCATAAAGACCAGCCCTGATGCTGCACCCTAGGCTTGATTGGAGATTCTATAGCACAGTGCGGTGCACTACTGCATCAAGACAGAGACAACCTTATGCAAGCTCCTCTAGCAAGAATTCCTCTGGGTTATTGCATCTGACAAGGTTCCAATGTGTTGTCCAAAATGCAGCCAGAGAGGTCTTTCCAAATTTGAAGTCTGGTCATGTCGCCACTTCACCTCTTGCCAGTTCCTACAAGGCCCCCATGACTGGGCTTCTGCACCATTTTCTTATCTGACCTTGGACTGAGTATGTTTCTTCTCAGCACTGGCCACATTATCTGCTTCTGGGTGACTAGCATGCACAGAGCTCTCCTTTCTCCACCTTCTGATTCTCAGCTGCATTGCCCCCCTCCCCAGCCCCCCAGACTATCATATCCACTGAGTGCTTCTGTACAACTCTAGCCATAGATGCAATTTTACATTTGGTCAGGAGGGGATTCCTTGACTGATCAAATCTCCCTCACAGAAATGCTAGCTCCAGGAACAGGCACGAGGTTGAATCTTGCTCACTATCTTGTCCGCAGTGAGGCAAATGACAAACACACTATGATGGCTTGATTTGACCCAGAGGCACCTCTGGACATGTACTTCCCCAAACATGACTGGTTAAAGTCCTATGAAGCGGAGCTCTACTCTGATTCATGGGAGGCCACTGATGGTCCAACTCTGCCTAGCACAGTTGTGGGTACATTGGAGCTGCTCAGTCAAGATTTGTTTAATGGATAAGTGAATAAATTCATTGGTTTAAAACTGGAGAGGTCTGGTCTACGGCCCTTGCGAATACACAGAAAAGTACAGAAACAAGCACACAAGCTAACAAACCACATAGCTGGCCAAGAGTCATGTATGGGTATTCTCCATGAGAACAAAAGCAGAGGTCAATGACGAGTTAACTTCCACATGTCCCAAACTTAGTACAGTATCTAGTACGTAGTGGTTGGTGCCCCGGCAAGCTTTGTCATTCCCGATAGCCAGCGTGTCTCTAACAGCTTTGAAAGTGACTGGTGGATCCATTTCCACAGATCAAAGGCAAAGTGCAATGCAGCATATCCAGTGAAAATGAATTGAGTTGTCTTTCCAAAGAGGTGCTCATCTAATATGAAATGGTTTTAGCCTAATGAAGAAGGGCTGACGAAAGGGGAAGGTGTATCGCCATGACATCAGTAATGCCTGTCTGAAAAGTGCCTGGGTGGGGGTGGGGGTGAGGGGAAGACTCCACATCAGTTACAGATGCACATAGCATTTTCACCAGAGTGATTCTTGAGAGGCACATATGTGTGGACCAAGGAACAGCTGTGACACAATAGTTGAGGCTCTGTGGCGGCGACGAGACCACCCAAGTGCTCTGTGGAGAAAGGCCTGTGACCTGGTTCTGTGAAGGTGACAGCCTAGAAACCCCCAGGGGCGCTTCACCTCTAGCATATAAGACTCAGCGCCACTCAAGGGCACCCAGCTCATCGATATGCAGAAGTTAACTAATTTAGCTTACAAGGATAGTCACATATTTTAGGGCTAGAATTTGCGTCCTCACAGAAAGCTGGGATCATCCTGTTCTGTAAGATCTGATTGGGAGATGCTCTCGGAGTAGATGTGAAGGGCTCTGAGTGATCCCCTTGTCATATCCTAACACCTAAAAGTCAATGTCTGTGAGGACCAGCGCTTTATTCTATCACCCCACACTGGCATGTTCTATATCATACATCTGCTGAAGAACTCCGTTCCCTGCCATTCGCCTGGGAAGACCTTTACAAATGAACTAGACATACAATGCATATGCTCTCCCTTGATACAGTCTAAGACACGTTCCAATGACTTCCATGAAGAACGAAAATAAAATACTTATACAGTTCATTCATACTCACCGCAACTCTCATCCTATGTAACAGGACCACTGGGTTTTCACAAAACGGGGACATGCCGGTAGAGAAAGACCAAGAAACATCTTCAGACTAATCAGTCAGCAAGACAGTGGGGAGACTAGAAACCAGTAACCTAGCCCCCAACCAGCGGGAGTTTTCAAAGAAGTCACTGGGAAAAGAAATCAATTAAGAATTTTGGAAATCGTGTAATGCCAGCTTTTCCTATAAACCAAAATTCAGTTTATCTCATTCAACTGTCATGTGGGTGTATGACAGGAATAAGAACAAGGTGTTTGGGTTTGACATGGTGTTCATGCTTGGACCTCCTCATCATCCAAAGCAACAGGAATATAAGCTGTCTTTGGGAGGGATGGTGGCCTCATCAAAAAAAAAAAAGGCATAGAACCTTCTAACATCTTCAGTTCCTTCTAATGAAAGGGGCAGAATCGAACAAGATTCTCAAAGGACCTCTTTCCTTCTTTGGTTCTCTGAAACGTCTCCCTTGGAGAGAAGGAGAAGAGGAAAGGCAGACTTCTGTGCCAATGTGCTCACATTGTTGGTGGTCAGAACAGTCCTCTTCGAGGACGGAAAGATGCAAGGCTCGAGCCTGGACCCTATCACTTCCATGGGTCTTTCCCCCTTTTACTATTAATCATAAGGCCAAGCCCTTTGAAACGCTCTCCATTTCCTCCCCTGGGGCACTTGCACCACCCCCCTCTTCTTCCCCAGACTCTCCCTCCCAGCCTGATCAGTTTCAGGAAAAATATCCCAAGCATGCGGCATTGTCATCAAGTGAGCCCATTGTAGCAAGCCAATCTGTAAGACAACAAATCTGTTGTTTGGGCAGACCTTCTGAAAAAGCAAGAGGGCTAGATGGTGCAGGTCTGAGTTAATCATTATTCTTTTTTAAAGGAGCTCCGTTCAGGGCAAATTTCCACCTGAAGGAAGCATAGATTGTAGGTTATGCCTCAGGCCTTCAGAAATTCACCACCCTTAATTTTCTAGGAGGCCTCACGGTGCTTTTTTTTAAGGTCTGGACAAAAGAACAAAAACTCTTGTGAGCGAAGCCCTGTCACCAAAGGTGCCTGTCTTCCTCCCACTATCAGCAGCATTAAACCAGCCACTGCAGGAGCTGAAGATGTACGCGGTCTCTCAGAGAGGCCTCTTCCGACAGACGCTACCCTCAACCTTTGTTTTGAACTCGTACTCCTTCTCCCAAGGACAGAGTCTGTGGCTTTATCAAACACTTCTGGGTGGTTCCTGCTCCTGTCTTTCAAAAACCGGCCACGGTCCTGCTGGCTCATCATGAAGCCCCTGTGCATTTCCCACCCAGAGTAGAAAGTCCAATGGAGCTGCTGCTGGTTTGGGACTCTGGTTTCAAACGCATTGAGCCAAATCTGTAGGCACTAAACCAGGGGTCCTCAAATTTTTCATATAGGGGGCCAGTTCACTGTCCCTCAGACCATTGGAGTGCCGGACTATTGTTAAACAACAACAACAATAATGAACAAATTCACTGCGGGCCTGGGATGAGTTGGCTGCTAAGCAGGACAGCAGCAGCGGCAAAAACACCCGGCGGGCCAGATAAATGTCCTCAGAGGGCTGCATGTGGCCTGCAAGCCAGACAGGGAGCAGCCTGGCCAAGCAGTCAGGAAGCCCAATCAAGGGGGCTGGCAGAGGAAAGGGGGGGCAGAAGGGGCCTGCTGTCCCATGCTAAGGTATTTAAACCTGGGGAGGCGCGAATAAAGGTATTAGTTGACCCCATTGGCTGAATTTAGCCCACCTGGGCCTAGTTTGGGTTGCCCAGGTGTACTGCCCACCTGGCTCACTTGAATTGGAGCAGGCCCAGTTAGCCTTGATGGCTGGCAAATGATGATTGCCTGATTCTCTTCCAACCTCCTCAGACATGGAGAAGGGCAACCCTGTCCCTATCCTGCTATTGAACAGTTGCAGGAACTAAACAACCATGGTATAATATCTCCTGAATGTCCTTAAGTGTGTCTGAGACTGCTAACCCTGAAGGCGGGCAGTTCAAACCCATTCTTCTGTACCTTGGAAGAAAAGACCTGGAGTTCTGCCGCTTGAATTCTATCAAGAAATGTGAGTCTGGTGAATGCAAATCCGTGTGTGAGTGTGTGTGTGTGTACACGCGCTAATGACATTAGATAAAGTTAAAGTGTATGGCGGCCACACAAGAATAAGAGTGGGTGGTATGTGTCTGTGTTAGGGAACCATCAGAGAGTGCCACCCCAGTGTTGATATTAATGAGGGTGGACACACCACAGGGTAGCTCGAGGATAACTGTCACCCTGCATCTCATCAGCCTGCAGCTACAGCACCAGGGAACTCCCCTTTCCTCAGCTTCCATGTGACCTTTCTCCCTCCTCCCCACTTCCAGGTTAAGAGGTGGTCACAGGCCTTCGACACCAGAGCCCACCATGGACAGGCTCTGTGCTCTGTAAATGGGAACGGACTGTTCCCTGTGCAACCCCCGCACACATTGGCTTGCTTGTTTTAGAGGAAAACTCAAGAACTAACAAAGGGAGATTTTAAAATATCAGCACAGTTTTGGCCAGCGACCACATGTAGGTCAAAGCAAGGGTCTGGTAAGAGGAAAATGGGACAAAGGGAAAGTTAGGGAAAAGGAATGGAAGAACCACAGGCAGCCCCGGGTCGCATGAGAGGGCAAAGGAGGAAGGTCCAAGAGTCAAGAGACCTGGCTTGGGAATGATGATTCTTTGTCCAGCTCGGTCCTCATAGTTCAAGCCCAAGAGAAGGCCTTGAAACATGACCAGCCTCCACAAAAGTGACATCAAATGTTTCTCTAGGCTTTATGACTTCCAGATGACTCACTTCCCCAGCCCACCAGGAAGAGTGCCTCTTCTTGACTCCCAATGCCTACTGTGGGCATGGAAAAATTGCTCACTATACATCCCCATCTCATAGTTGCTCATTGGTCAGTGGAGTCCGGAGGACATAGTGATTATATGATGGGCTGCTAATCTCCAGATTAGCAGTTCAAACCCACCAGTCACTCAGCAGAGGAAAGAGAGGCCTTCTAGTCCCATAAGAGTCCCAGAAACCTCATGGGGACAGCTTGTTCCTATCTTATAGGTACCATGAGTTAGAATTAACTCAGTTTGGTGTTTTAATTGATAAGCAAAAGCAGATGCTTGGTGACACTGTGTTTAAGCACTTGACTCATAGCTGGATGGTTGGCAGTGGTTGGGACCCACCAGTTCTCTTATAGAAAGATGCGGCAGTTTATTTGCATAAGGATTTATAGTTCTGGAAACCTTACAAAGCTGCCCAACTCTGTCTTGCAGTTGGAATGAACGCATGGCAATGGGTTTGTTTGAGGTATGACAAATGGAGAGCCCAAGGGGGGTGCAAACAGTTAAGTGCTAGGCTGCTAGCCAAAAGTTTGAAATTTTGAGTCCAACCCAGAGACACGTTGGAAGAAAGATCTGGTTATCTACCTCCAGAAAAACAGCCACTGAAAACCCTCTGGGGAAGAGTTCTACTTTGGCACACAGGGGATGGTCAAGAGGCAGGAACCATGTGATGACAAGGACTTTAAAGGGACAATAAATGACACAGATTGAAGGTATCCTTTTCAGGGCAACAACAAAACACGACACATTTTGAGCGAACACACACACACACACACACACACACACACACCCCACATATAGACTTTCACAATATTCCTTCACGTGTTTTTTTTTCCTTCCTGCAAGCGAATCCTTACGATGCAAAGACTAAAATGTTCAAGAACATTTTCCACTCCCTATATATATATATTTTTTTTTTTTGAAGGTGATCCTTGATTTCTAAGGAAATCTTGCCCTCTAGCTTCCAACACTCAAAATTGGTAGTCACAAGCTCAGGGGCAGATAAAAGGATGGGCAGCACCATCTAGTGGATCATTGTTTAAAGGCACCCAAGTAAAAAGAAAGTTCCATGGCAAGTATGAAAAAAGGAGTCGCAGGGAGGAAGCAAGCTAGTCCAGGTACAGAGTAGCAGCAATGAAATATGCAACTTTTCTCTAGTTCTTAAATGCTTCCTCCCACCCACTATCATGATCCCAGTTCTACCTTACGAATCCAGGTAGACCAGGGGATGTACACTGGTACAGATAGGACTGGAAACATTCGGAATTCAGGACAGATGATCCCTCCAGGACCAGTGGTGGGAGTGGTGATACTGGGAGGATGGAGAAAAATGGGATAGAAAGGGGGAACTAATTGCAAGGATCTACATGTAACCTCCTCCCTGGGTACGGACAACAGGGAAGTGGATGAAGGGACACATCGGAAAGTGTACAATGTGACAGAAGGTTTCATGGGGGAGGGAGAGGTGGGGGGGAGGGGAAATATGGGAAGGTGATACCAGGGGCCTAAGTGGAAGTACGATGTTTCGAAAATGATGATGGCAGCAAATGTGCAAATGTCAACTGCATACGACTGATATCTGTATTGATCATTATAAGAGTTGGATGAGCCCCCAATAAAATGATTTAAAAAGAAATAAAAAAAGAGTCATGAGACTTTTGTCAGTGGATGAC
This sequence comes from Nesogale talazaci, assembly GCA_004026705.1. NCBI lineage: Eukaryota > Metazoa > Chordata > Mammalia > Afrosoricida > Tenrecidae > Nesogale > Nesogale talazaci. The sequence continues at coordinate 22,941 of PVJH01020354.1, read as the reverse complement.
AGCAAAGGCCATAATCTTTTCCTTAGCAACAGGTTTCAGATTTCATCAACTTTGCAGTAAAAGTGCTACCTAGTCTACATTCATAATCCCCTCTATAACAACGAAGAGTCCTGTACCCAACAGCCTGGTGTCACTTAACACAACATCAGTCCCTTTTAAAAGTCACTCGCTCCTTATGAGTTATCAGGCAGTAAGTGCTCATCTTCTCAGTACTGACCACTGGGAGACAAGTGACCGCTTGGCAGTGGGGACATTGGCCCATGAGACAATGGGCTTAGTCCATCTACTCACCGGCTGTGACAGCAGGAACAGGATAGCACTGTAGTGACTTGCGGTTGTCTTCAAGCAAAGACCAGCAGGCTAACCACTGGCGCTCGCCAGTGATTGGTTCTATTGTATTGAGTTTATTGTTAGGAGGCAGGAATGTCTTTCTATTGCTGGGGAAAAGATGATTTGTGAAAATCAAAGATTAACCAGAACATGGAAGCTGCCGAACCAAGGATAGCTTTTGCAACCTAGGTGGAGAGAGGCAACGGGGATGAGTTGAGTCTGTTGCTTCATCCAGAAAGGACTCTCTTGCAGGATGGCCCTGGATCTGGAATCCCAGAGTACTCACATACCCTACCGCAAGGTCTAGTTAGTCTTCTCTGTTGGAATCTCTTTCAGAAAGTAGGATGGCTTCCCTAGTTAAAACACTCTGAGTGTCTACTCCCTTCTACAAAATTTAAAAATATTATGAGAGATATGCTGTGAACTACAAAAAGAATTTATGCTAAGCAAAACACTGGACTGGCTTTTCCTCAATTTCACCTAAGTTTACATGCATGTCAGGATGGGGGTGTGCAGGCTAAGGACCTTAAAGCACCCCTTTTCTCAAACTGCCACGAATCAGGCTCCAACTCAAGGCTGCCCTAGAGAACAGGGTTGAATTGCCCTATGAGCTTCTGGGTTAGCAGCCCAACAAGTAAACCACTACGCCAAGAGGGCTCCTTTAGTTAATGCAGAAGCCACCAGTGTCCCCTCGTTAATGCATAATGGGAATCCTGGATCGAAGTCAGTCCATTTGGTCAACTTACCACATGTCTGGAGGCTCTTGGTGTGAGGTGGACTGAGACCGCTGTCTAGAAGAATCCTAGAGACCTCGGCCTTACTGGAGCATGGTGGCATGCTTATGTACTGGGTTGCCAGTCACAAAGTCAGCAGTTCGAAGCTATCCGTCACGCCTTGGGAGAAAAAATGAGGTCTTCTATTCTTATAGAGCCGTGGTCCTCAACCTTCCTAATGCTGCAACTCATTGCTGCAGTTCCTCGTGTTGTGGTGACCCCCAACCATTAAGCTATCTTCATTGCTACTTCATAACTATAATTTTGCTACTGTTATGAATTGGGCGACCCCTGTGAAAGGTCATTTGACCCCCCAAAGGGTCAGGACCCTCCCGGGTTGTCATAGAGCATCATAATCTCAGCAACCCATAGGGGCAATTCTACTCCATCCTGTAGAGTTGCCATCAATCAGAATCAACTTGATGACAGTGAGTTTGGTTTCTGTATTTTTATGTCCTCCTTGCAGAGGTCCTGGAATATGCTTCTCCACAGCAATCTCATGGCTAACGTCTTTCTCATTTTTGGAGTCTTGGACTAAATGCTCTCTCAATAGGCAGGCTTTCCTTGACCACACTCTCTACAGCTGCTCACCCCTCATGCATTACTTCCCACGGCTCTCTACCTGTGTTAGTCCGGGGAGACTAGAGAAACAAATTTCCTAGACATGCAAATGAATATAAGGGTATGGTTTATATACAAGAGAAATGGGACATGACCCAACCCAGTGCAGTTCAAAGTCATAAGTCCGATATTAGCTCATATGCCCGATATCAGTCTATAAAGTCTCCTTCTGACTCAGGAGGTCACAGGTCAGTGAGTGCACAGTCCGGTGCTGGCAGGGGTCTCCCCATAGCTCTTTGATTCCAGGGCTCTGAGTCCATCAACAGAATCCAGTGGTGGGAGAGGCAACTTAGCACTGGCAAGGCTATCCATGTGGCTTCGCCAGCTTCAGAGGACTGGTCCCACCAGGCTAATGCCATGTGGCTTCTCCTCTACCTCCTTCAGCTCCTCAGATGCTACCATCTTCTTTTGTCCGTGATTCATCATCTCTGAGACTTACCCCTAACAACTGGGGAGATAGCTTCTCATCCCCACAAGGGAAATATCGTGTGGTTTCCCAGAAGTCTCAGGAGAAAGCCATGTCTACACGGAGGCCTCATTTGCTACTCAATGGCTACCTCCAGATTAACAGGCTAGACTCCACCCCTACATTTCAATCATGAAATTGACATAAGCACATAACCGCCACATTACCCCAGCAATTTATCACCCTGTCATATTATCTTTGTCTCTGTTCTTGAAGAGCAGCTGTCTGTCCATCTTAGAATATAAGCCCAAGAATGATGAACTCAGTTTGGGTTTCTACTGCCTCCCCAGACCTTGAGACCATGCCTGGGACGTCCTCATGGCCGGTGAGAGTGTGGAATGGTCACCCCCTGTTGAAGGTCATCAGGCTTAGCCCAAATACAAATGCATTAAATCTTTGATTCAATGACTCCACTTCTCGGAAGTTATTCTACAGATGCACCTGCACAACATAACATCTGTATGGCATCTTATTGACTGGATTGTTTGCATTGCAATATCAAATGCCAGAAGTGCCCCAGGCCCAGCAACTGAGGAGTAGGTGAATAAACTTTGGAGCATGTGATAATGGAACATTACACAATAATAAAAATCATATTGAGAGAGAGATCTCTGTACATGTATGGATAGATATACAGGACATAGGTAATCGAAAAAAACAATGTACATCAGCGTGTCCACAGCGTATCACCTTACACCCCCAAATAAGGCTGTATAGATTATATCTGCTCTTATGTGACAAAACAAGTCTAAGAACAAGAGCAGTGAGGGGGAGGCCTCATTGTTTACACCTACAGATCTGATTTTCATCTTTGAATCGTGCAAATGTGCTGTGTTAAAAAAAAAGGAGGGGGCATGGCTAGCCCCTGGAAAACCCCAGGATTGTGCTAAAAGGAAAAAGGGTTGCGAAATGAAGGCATGCATTTATAAGGAAGACAAGTGACTGGACATGCGGAGGTCCTCCACAAGTGTCCACAGTGGAAGATCTTATGGCTGCGGAAAAGAAGCCAGGTCCACCGCCCTGGGTGGGGAGGATATTCTAGGCTAAGTCTCGAAGTTCCAGGCATCCAGACATTCATCTACTCAATAAATACTGCTCGGGAATTACTGAGTGCCAGGTACTGAAGAGATAACAGAGAATAGGACTGACAGAGTTCTTGCACCCCAAGAGCTCACAGACTAAGGCAGGTTGGATTCGAGGGTATATCCTGAGGGGGAACCTTTCGGTTGAACTTCCAGCCCAGGTTTCTTTTGGGTAAGACTTCCATATTCCTCCCAGGCCTCATAGCAGTTGGTCAGTTACTCTTGTGCTGGGAGAAAGACGAGGTTTTCTATTCCCATAGGAGTCACAGCCACAGAAGCTCTCAGGGACGATTCCACCCTATCTCACAGGGTCACTCTGAGTCAATATCAACTCACCGGGAGCGCGTGCTTTGGTTGGGGAAAGGGATGCATATTCATCTATTTTCTGGTGTTGGTAAAGAACACTGAGATTACCATGGCCTGCACGGAGCCCAAACAAATCAGTCTTGATAGAAGAACACTCACATATTTTGGACATGCTATCAGGAGGGAAGAGAGCATTGGTAGCCCAGTGATTACACATTGGGCTGCAATTCACAAGGCCAGCAGTTCAAAACCACCAGCCACTCCAAGGGAGAAAGGCTGGACTTTCCATTCCTGCTAGTCATGACAGTCTCAGAGGTGCAGTTTGACCCTGTCCTATAGGTCGTTAGAAGTCATTGTTATCTGGATGGAGGGACTTCCATCATGCTTGGTAACATGGCGGGTCAGCGAAGACAAGGAAGTCCCTCAGTGAGAGGGTCAGGACCATTTGGTTTTCTGCCATACACAGGGTCCCTATGACTTGGAATAGAACCAATGGTACTTAAGAACATACAACAGCATCTGGGTGACCAAATGACTAAACAAATTCAGATTTAGATAGTAGTCAGAGTCCAGAGTGTTAAGTGACCCAAAAACATAACCGACAGTTTTTAAACTCTTCCATTTATAAGGATTTTTCTCATCCTCTATCTTGTAGGATTCTCAGAGTCCTGCAAGATAGGTGATTTTTTTCAAATCATAATCATTTATCACAGGAGGTAAATAACTGAGGCTTTAAAGAAGTCACATGATTTATTCATCACAGAACCAAGAACTGCAGACTAGAATCCCAGTCCTTTAATTATAAATCCTTTTTATTCTTAGTCCCTTTGCCCAAACAAAACAAAACCAGTTGCCACAGAATTAATTCCGACCCACAGAAACTCTATAGGCCCAAGTGGAACTGCCCCTTCGGGTTTCCCTGGTGGTAATCTTTATGGAAACAGACTGGAACACGGCTTCCCCATGAGCTCTGACTGCTGACTGGAGTCAATTATTCATTGCTTAACCACTGACCAGTGCAACGACACCCTTCGTGTCTTTGCAGACAGTAATAATGCACATCCTTAGAAGGTGAATGATGTGGAGACTTGACCCCTTTAGAGGGACATCAAGGTACAAAAACAATGAATAAGTAGAATTCATAGGTCAGCGAGGGCATCCCAGCCCAGGCCATTGAACACCCCTGCTGGCCAGGTGATTGCTCTTCTGTGGAAAATGGATTTGTCTGATAGGAGGGAAAATATGACTTAGAGGGACCCTTTAAATCAGCAGTTCTCAACCTGTGGGTCTCAACCCTTTTGGGGGTTGAACAACCCTTTCGAAGGGGTCATCCAATTCATAACAGTAGTAAAATTATAGTTATGAAGTAGCAATGAAAATAATTTTATGGTTGGGAGGAACTGTATTAAAGGGTGGCAGCATTAGGAAGGTTGAGAACCACCGCTCTCAATGGAGTCAATGGAGCCATTGACTAGCTCGTTTCTATATGCCTTCATTCAGGATGGCTTTGTGCTTACAAAAGCTGAGCTGTCCTGGAAGGAGGGTCTTGTCTTCTCTGCAGAACCCAAGATCCTGGAATGCCACCTGGCCAGGGCCTGACAACAGTTGGACCCAGAGACTTTGTGCTAGTCTGGGTAGGCTAGAGAAACTAACTCACAGACACTCACATGTATGTAAGAAAGAGGTTCATATATAAGAGTAATTAAATATTAATAAAACATCCCAGTTCAGGCCAGATCAAGTTTGTAAGTCTAATATCAATCTATAAAGTCCGCTTCAGACTCACAAAACCCATGTAATAATACAGAATACAGGAAGATCCCAAGCCAGTGGGTGGAAGGTCTTGTGGATTCAGGGGCAATGGAGGCAATAGTGGTAGCAGTCTTCATGTGGCTTCTCCAGATCCGAGGCTCTGGCTGCCATTAGCTTGTCTCCATGTGGCTTGACAACAAGAATGTCTCACAGGAACTGAGCTTGTATCCCACCTCCAGCGAGCTGTTTATCTCCTTCGTGCCTACAAATTCGGTCATCAAGCTAAGACCTGATTGACAGGCTAGATTCCACCCCTTCACTCTGAATCCTCAAATTGACACCTGAATATGTAACTACCACAGGCCTGCAAGGGAACCAATTAGAAGACTGTGGGTCCAGTCATGCCCCTTGTGAGAAGGATGGTCCATTTGGATGAGGATCTCTGGATCATGTGTCTGTCTGTCCCAAGCTTCCTGCAGGGAGCACTCCTTGTTGGCTGGCTCTCTCCTTCATCGGAATATTCTCTTCCTAACAGCAGAGGCCAACCCTGTCCCATTGGTCCGTGGAGCCCCTTGCCTAGTACATAGGTTGGTGCTGAAACAGTAACACCAATAACAAAGATTTGAGTCAATTAGTAAGCCCTCGAAGCACTGCCATCGAGCCAATTCTGACTCATTAGCAGCCTTGTCGGTAGAATGGAACAGCTCCCCAGGGCTTCTGAGGCTGGAAATCTTTACAGGAGCAGACTGCCTCCTCTTTCTCTGTGTTATTATGAAACCTCCAGGACTCTCAGAATGATGAGGCATTGATACAACAAGAGGTTGGTGGCAGTTAGATGTGGGAAAGAGCAAGCGAGACCTAAAGAAATCCACTTTTGAAAGCTCTCTTACCTCCACACTGATTTCCACCCTAATTCATTTCCAAGGCACTGATTCAGGCAGGAGTGAAAGCGCTCGGCTGCGGACTGAAAGATCAGTGGTTAGAACCACCCACCCATTGCTCTGTAGGATAAAGACGGGCAGTCTGCTTTGGTAAACTTTGCATCCCTGCAAACCCTATGGGACATGTATACTCTGCCCTACAATGGTGTTATGAATCATAGCCGAAAGCAATGGGTTTAGGGACTCATTTCAAAAGCAGACTGAAGGGAATTAGCTTACTGATGTGGCTTAGTAACTCAGAAAGGATCTCATTCAACTTTCAAATCCACCTTCAGAACTATGTCATTGTGACTGCTGCCAGCTACTGATGTGTGGTCTGACTGCTGGCGACCCTTATGTACAGTAGCAAAAGGTGCTTGTCTTGCGCCATCTTCATCATCACAGGCTTGTTCAGGTCCATCATGTTAGGGCTATTGTGCTGATCCATGCCACCGAGGGTCTCTCATATTTCTGGTTGGCCCCAAATATGATCTCCCCCTCCAACCCTTGATTCCTCCTGACCAGTGATTCCATCCAGGACCAGTGAGTCAGACAAGGTCCTGGTGTGACTTCTATGTTTTAATTGGCTGATCTGGGGAAATTTTTTTGCCAGGCCTTTCTTCCTAGTCCACGTGTGTCTGGAAACTCCACTCTCCACCTTGGATTAACCTTGCTAGTATTTAAAATACCAGTGGTATTGTGTTCAGGATCACAGCAAAGCATGAGCCATCATACAACAAATTGACAGATTGGTGGTAGTTCAGAAATCACTCCATAGATAGATCTCTATATACATCTCAAGAGCTACATCTATCTTTAGATATCTCTATATCTCTATGCCTACAACTCTATACATCTCAATATCTACATCTCTCTATGTTTTCATCTCTCTCTATGTATCTTTATAGCTGCATCTCTTTCTGTACATCTCTATATCGACATCTTTCTGTACATCTCTATATTTACATCTATCTAGCCATAGCTATATCCACATCTCTCTATATATCTCTCTCTCTCTACATCTATCTACATAAATCTCTTTATCTACATCTATCTAACTATCTACCTACCTACCTACACAGTTCTATAATTTGCACGTTTCTCTGTACATCTCTCTGTGTACACAAAGATCATCCAAAAGATTTGTGGGGAAAATAGGATGAAATGAAATGCAATTTTCTCATGAACTTTTAGAAGTTCCCTCATAACTACACATATTTACATATAAATTTAAAGAGGTTCGATAATGTGCCCAAAATCACAATGGTGGGGACCAACTTAACCAGAATGACCCAAAACCTTTTAATGGAATCCAGGACTCCTTCTATTCTTTATCACTACTTCTTTCTTGGGGACTTTGAAGACACACTACAATTTCCTGCAGCTGGAGGTGAGAAAGCAGAGGTCCCTACCTACGGGTCTAACTATGAAGTGTATAGAAAACTGATGTTTGCTGAAGGTTTTCTTAACCTAGGCAGAGGGCAGGATCAAATGCTGGGCCAGGAGTGCCCCTGGACGTGTATGATACCTTGGTTAGCGCGACTGACAGCAGGTGCCCTCACACTGTTTGCTGGCAGCAAGTACAAGTTGCGCATCTGGCTGCTGATACAGTAATTGAGTGTGATAAGATGACAAATAAAGAGGCAAGAAGTTAATGATGTGTTGCCTTGTTAAGCAGAGCTTGCCACGCCTCATCAGATTTAAAAGAGTTATCTGAGACGGGGTAATTATCAGAGACAGTAAAGCTGTTGTATTAAAAGATAAAAAAGCCAGTATCAAAGAGGCATAATTAACTGCTTCACAGGGCATCTGCTGTGTTGCTAGGGGCAAGTTTCCGCAACCAGAGGCTGCCCAGGATCCATCGGCCCAGTGGGACCTCGTGCGATCTTAAGGATGACTGAAGATGTCTATTTAAGTCAAGGGACCCTGGGTCCCAGGAAACAGGCAGCTGAAGAGGATCTAAGTATCTAATTGGAAGCCTTTCATTAAGCAAAGATGCCATCCAGTGAGGTGGAAGCCCACGAAGCTCGTCACTGGTGGTCTTTCATTTTTGTTTTCCTCCCCCGTCTCCCTCCTCCCTTTCTCATCTCCTGGTTCTGCTTTATTAAGTCCCTTTCTCTCACCGTACTTGTCCGAGGCAGGCCAGTCATTGCAACCCAATAGCCAAGGGGCGTGCAGGGCGTTCTTTGTCTTGCGTGGCCCCTGGGTTGGTGCAGAGCTAGCTTGGCATGTAAGTGAAAGGTTGTTGGGCTGAGCCCACCCAGATGCTCCTTGGAAGAAAGACCTGGTGGTCTCCTTCACACCCCAGCCATTGGGGACCCCATGGCACCCCACTCTGACAGCAGGGGTGTGATGAATATGGAATAGAGCGCCAAGCTCTGGGGAGAGAGAGGAGCGTCTCAGCTGCAGAGAAAGAGGAGAAAGAAGAGCGAGGACAGGCTCCTAAGAAGACTAAAGGGACTCCTGCCCGGCCCATCCAGACTCCTGGCTACACGCCACGCCAATCACACCCAGGCCATTGGACAGTTGAACAGAAGTCGAACAGACCTAGGAAGTGGTAAGATTTCTATCAGTGGATCAGTAGATTCCTCTAGATTCCAAATTCTGGGGGGAAGGGTCTGTGTGCTGAATTTTTAACCTCTGGAGGTGGTTCAGAACCATTCGTTTGTTGAAGCAGAACCCATGAGTAGTGGGTCTGGATTGTACGCTTGGTGCTTAATGAAGTGCAGCAGGGGGCAGCTTGAGGAGACGGCGAGCAGTTGTGTCGACGAGGAAACTTTAGAAAAAGTATCCTCTCCAGCCCTCATTTCACATTGATGAAATAAATAAAGGCGGGTAATGTTCGCAAATTGAGAAGCCAGGAAACACGATGATCTGGTGGCTAAAGAGTGTGAGAGCTATGGCTTTGCTTCGGCGTCTACAGTCTTCCTTGTATAAGTAAACTCGTGGCTGTAAACCAGAAGGTGGGCAGTGTATGTTATAAATCTAAAGTCTACTTAACTAGATGCCATTTGTCCTGGGTAGACCAAAATCAGAAATCTGAGACTTGTCAGACTCCAAGATTTACTGAATTGTTTCGACACCTCCATTTTCATAAATAAGGAGTCCTGGTCTCCTTATGGGTTACACCCTCAGCTGCCACCCACAGCAGCACTCGCCAGTCACTCCAAAGGAGACCGATGAGGCCATCTGCTCCTGCTGAAGACTGATGGCTCAGAAGCCCACAGGAGCGGTTCCACTCCACCCGGGAGGGTGGTCAGGAGTGAGAATCCCAAGATCTATGCAATATCAGAGTGGGTTGCAGAATGTGGGAAGCCCCTCCCACTTTCTGGATGGTTCTCACAGACACGCTGGGCATGGTCCAGAGCCGGGGTCAGCAGCAATGACCACCGCATACTATGTTGATCGCTCTTAGGTAGTCATTTACCAGGGGCCTCAGTCAATCTACATACAAAATGAGACCTCAGACAATGACATCAATCACAGTGTGAGGTCGATTCATCCAGAAATACTGATGAAGCTTTCTTTTCTTTCTAGCTGTTGTTGAGAGGCCATTAGACAAGTTTCCTTGGGCACTGTCTTCATGTTTACCACGACAGGTAATCCCCAGTTTACGACAAGGCTCTGTTCCAAGGACTATGGAATAAATTGGCTCTGATGTTTTACCTTCTTTTTCTCCTTTTATCTTTGAGTTTTCCTTAATATTGTCGTAGATTCTCAGGATCCTTATAAATCCAATCTTTGAGCATCTAACAGTGAGTAAACACTTAACAATATTATAATCAAATTATAGCACTTGAATATAGTATGAAGTACATATTACTAACAGAAGATTATGCACTCACAAAAACCAGATGGCCAGGGTGCAGTTCATGGTAACTCAGCTATGTTATAAGATTGGGACTACCTGTACAGGCCTGGAAGAAAGGAAGGGACCCACACATGCTGGGCTCTAAAACTGAAGGAAGTCCCAAGAAAACAGTATCAGAGGACATTATTGGCTGCAAAATTTCATTTTAACAATCACACAAGGCAGTTCCCAAAGTTTTTCTGTGAGGTTGTAAGTCCTTTGAAATAAGCATTTGCAGAAATCAGGAGGGAAATGAGAGCAGAACTGGCAGGTTTTAAAAAAGAGGAAGGGGGCTGAGTTCCGGTGGTGTAGTGGTTGAGTGCGGGATTGCGGCCCACTGGCTTGGTGGTTCAAATGCAGCAGCAGCTCTCCAGGAGCAAGCCTGGGCCTCCCACTCCCCCGACGGCAGCGATGCCCCCCACCCCAAACAAAAGGAGGAAGGGTCACATGTGGCATGCTCACAGTGTCATAAAGGGAGTAAGCCCAAACCACACAAATTGCCATTGATTGGTTCTGGCTCCCGGCCGCCCCGTGTGGACAGAAGAGAAAATGCAACCTGAAGGATATTCAAAGAACACCAGACTCCCAGTCATCAGATTTTCTCCAGCTCATAGTCAGGAGCCCTGAGGAGGCAGTGATCAGCACCTTGAAACCAACAGCGGCCTCATGGAAGGAAGATGAGTTTATTTTTTAATATTTTATTGGGGGCTCATAGCTCTTATCACAATCCATACATGTATCCATTTTGTCAAACACATCTGTACATATGTTGCCATCATCTTTTTCAAAGCTTTCTTTCTACTTGAGCACCTGGCATCAGTTCCTCATCTTCCCCCTCCCTCCCCCAGACCCCCTATAGAATTTATAAATTCTTTTTTTTTTCATGTCTTACACTGACTGTTGCCTCATTTCACCCACTTTTCTGCTGCTTGTTCTCCTGGAATGGGGACCATATGTCCATCATTGTGATCAGTTCCCTTTATTCCCCCCCCCCCTCACCCCTTACCCTCCTAACATCACTGTTCCCCTTATTGGTCATGAAGGGTTTTATCTGTTCTGGATTCCCTGTGTTTCTAGCTCTTATCTGTACTGGTATATATGTTCTGATTGAGCCGGATTTGGTAGATAGAATTGTGGTCATGAGTGTGTGTGTGTGTGGAGGGGGGAAGCATTAAGGAACCAGAGGAAGGTTGTGTGTTTCATCCATGCTATACTGCACTCTGACCGACTTCTCTTTTTCTTGTGGCCATTCTGACACGGGGTGTCTAATTGACTACTGATGGGCTTTGGATCTCTCCCCCATTCCCATTGATATGCTTTTTGTTTGTTTTGTAGTGAGTCCTTGATGCCTGATACCTAATCCCATTGACACCTCATAACTATACCAGAGTGTGCATCTTCCATGTGGGCTTTGCTGCTTCTTCACTAGACGGTCACTTGTTTATCTTCAAACCTTTAAGATCCCAGACTATATCTTTTGATATCAGGCACCATCAGCTTTCTTCACCACATTTGCTTTTGCACACATTTTTTTTTCTTCAGCAATCGTTCAGGGAAGGTGAGCATCACAGAGTTCTGCGTTGGTAGAACAAAGTGTTCTTGCACTGAGGGAGTACTTCAGTGAAAGACGAGACTTTCTATTCCCATTCAAGCTTATAGTTTTAAAAATGCACAGGGGCAGCTATACCCTGCTTATGGGGTCTCGCAGATGAAAAGTTATTCCACATCTTATTTTTGTTTTGTTTTGTTTTAGCCCTTTTTCCCAAGGAAACTCAACGCAAGCCCTCCAACTCCTGGTCTTAACAGCTGCTTCAGGGCAGAAGCAGAAGAATTGCTTAGGTTCTTCAGTTGGATAATACAGGACACATTTACTGTGCATAAATTTTAAAAACTCCTAGGCTGTCAATGCTTATGCTACCAGGCCCTGGTAAAAGCCACCCACAGCACCGAGTCCCCATATTGCTAACAGAGCCGAACCAGGGGAAACTGTTAGGGAACTGGGTAGGGAGTTGTCCCTCCCCTTGCCATGGCACCCCCTAAACGAGGTTGCTGAAGAGAATCAGGCCCGCCCGGCCAGCCATTGAGCTTGGAAGGCATGTACAAATCCAGTCCTTTGAGACAGGAAGCCAGTACACTTGGAAGGTACCCCATCGAGGCCAGGTGGGCTTAATTCAGTCAATGGGGTCAGCCAGTACTATTGACCCCGCCTCTCAGAGTCGGGCCCTGAAAAGCCAGAAACTTAGGGACCACTGCTCTCTTTTGTAGCTGCTCTGGTGTTGACATTTCTGGGCCTCGGGTTTCTACCTGTGCGTGTGCAGGGCCCTGAGGGCATCTGTGTCAAACCTTAAACTTTTTTCTGTCCTTTATAAAAACTCAGTTGGATCACAAACCAGACTTCAGCATGAATTCTTTCTCCAGTAAAGTCAGGTATTGCTAACCTGAGAGATCTAACAAAATGTTCAGCCATCACATCCTACAGCAACATGGAAAGAAATTATGTTTCCAGAAATTAGGCTGAGCTATAATTTGAGAATCCGTTTAAACTTTACCGCCATCAGCTCGTGCCCTTTGTCTGGGCTGGCTTTTTATTTTGGATGGTGGAGAAATGTGTTTAGCCAGGAGATAACATCTGTGCCTCCCTGATATTAACACCGATATTGACTAAGACTAAAAAAGCAAATTGTATCAGATAACCTATGAACATAAAGCATTCTACTTTTCCTTTATCGATCCAGTGCCTGGCTATACAGGGAAGAAAAGAAAAACGAGGTAGATTGTTGAAGCTGGAAATCTCTAGGGCTACAAGATGCTGCTTTTAAAAAGGGGATGCATTTATCTGCACACAAGAAACAAGATACTGTTCTTGGCGGTGGGGCATGGTGAGGTCTTCCTCACCCCTTCCTAAATGCTTAACACCAAGTAAATCATTGCTCACCAGAAAAACACTGGAACACACAGTGCTCTAAACAGTAAAAGGACACCCCTTCACAAGAAAGGTGTGTGTGCTTTTTACTTGTTTATTTCTGTCTTTAACCTCTGGGTGTGCTTTCTGAATAGATAACAATACATTTAAACTACTTCTTTTATGTCAGTCATTTCAAATACCAAGATGCTTTAGCTGGATCTGGAACATACCCACCAGCCTTGCTCCCTCCCTTGGACCAGACTCATTAAATATCTCTGCAGGAGGGAGTGAGAACATGAAGATTTTCATGAAAAAATGGATACATTTAACCTGGACAACCCCACAAATTCATAAATCATTATGACAGAAAAGGAAAACATAAATAGTTGCACAGACAAAAATGTTTTCTTAGCACACACGCATCAACACAGCACACACAAGTCCTATAGCAAAATCATTTTTATTGGATAGGCAGATATTTATTTGACATTTGCAGAGGAATACATATGTCAGCTGCAAAAAATTCTCAGGAAAACACTGGCTTCCATTGTTCAGACAAAACAAGGGTTTCCTTTGTGATATTTCAGATCCTGCTTGTGCACCTTTTTTCACAAGTCAGCAGCTACTGATCCGTTTTCACAAAAGCTTTCCTAATTCCTCAATGAATGATCTCACATTTATTAAATTATGTGTCAAGTTCTGAGCTAAAGACTGCTCTATGGAATACAAAGAATGAATGGCATTGTCTCTGCGACCAAGAAACAACATCGGCGTAATGGAGTGATTTGTTCTTCAAGAGTTTATGTTTTAGCATCTTAAATCTTCAAATGCTTCAGCAGTGATAAAAGAGTTGTCCAAGACGTCTCAATGGGGTTGCGGTCGTTGAAAAGTCAGATGAAATCCTCTGCCTGTGCCCTCGAACCTGTCCCCATGTGCCTCATTGGGAAGATTCTCTTGATTCCCCGCCCCCCTCATTATTAAATGCCTCCCCTCTCCCCTAGTCTAACGTCTACTCGGTACCTTTCAAAATGTGTTAATCTTTCTCATGCTAAAGAAAATCTCCCAGAACCCTTCTTTGTCCCTAATCCAAGGTCCCACATCTCTGCCCTGCTTCTTGGTCAAACTCCATAGCATTGTCTCTGTCACCCTCCCTGAAGTCAAACTGAAATCTGGCCTCTGCCACCCCCCACCCCAACCTCCACTCAACTGAAATGTCTCTTGTGCAGGTAGTAAACGACCTCCATGCCACTTTTCCGTTCGAATCACATGTTCCTGCTCAGTAGTATTCACACTGTTGAGCATCCTCTTCTTGCCCAAACATGATTTCATTTTGATTTCTGAGACATTCCCCTCCCTATGTTCTACTTTGTTTCCCCCCACACCACTGGGTGTGTAGATTCATTAATCTGCCTCTGTGTATTCCTTTAACATTGATGTCTTTAAGGGTCCCATCAGAGTCATCTTTTTTACATTCCATAGATCCCCTCAGAACTCACCCCTACCAAGACTTCAAGTGATATTGATACCCTGTTGACTCCTAATAAACACCTCCATCTCTCTTGTGCATTTCCGCCTCTTCCACATGCTTCCTGGTTGGTTCTGATTGAGTTTCCTTCAAACATCTCAAAATTATTATGTACAATAATAGATTCACTCCCTTCTCTTCTCTAAGCCTGCCTGCTATGGATTGAATATTGCTCAAAAACATAAGTTGACATTTTTACCCTTGTACTTCTGTACCCTCCCACCATACTTATTGACTCTGTATGCTGAGCACATCATCAGAGAAGCTGGATTCTGTGAAGAAGAAGGTGGCATCAGGATTGGAGGAAAGTCTCTTAACAGCCTGAGGTCTGCAGGTGACACACCTTACTTCTGGTAAAAAGCACTTGGAGATGAAGATCAAGGATTGTAGCCGTCAGTATGGATTACAACAAATGTAAAGATGATCATCATCCTCGCATCTGGATCAATAGATAGCATCTCGATAAATGGAGAAAAGGTTAGAAGTTGTCAAAGATTTTGTCTTGCTGGGACACACCATCAATGTTCATGGGAGTAGCAGTCAAGAGGTCCAAAGATGAACTGCACAAGGTCAGTCTGTGGCACAAGACCATCTAGAGTATTGAAAAGCAAGGATGTTACTTTGAGGACCAAGTTGAGCCTGATCCAAGCCAGGGTATTTTCAATTGCCTCAGATGCATGCGAAACCTGGACATTGAAGAACGACTGATGTGGCTAAATTATGGTGCTGGAGAATATTGAAAGTACCACTAACTGCTAAAAGACAAACTGACATGTCTTGAAAGAAGTAGCTTCAGAGCACTCTTTAAAGGCCAGGCTGGCAAGACTTCGTATTACATATTTTGGATGTGTTGTCAGGAAAGACCAGCCCCTGGAGCAGGGCATCCATGTCTGGTAAGGCAGAGGGGCAGTGAACAAGATGGTCCTCAAGGAGATTGACTGGCAATAATGGGCTCAAGCCCAGGAACCACGGTAAGTAAGGGCTGGGCAGTGTTTCCTCCATGGTGCATAGGGTCACTTGTCGAGATGCCTTTGTCTAGAAATAAAGCTTTTCTTGCATTATGTTAATGAAGCCAACCAGAGTCAGATGGATCCTATCCCTAATCATCTCAAAATAAGTAAAATCTCAAAATAAGTAAATAATCAATTTTCCTGTCATTGAGTTCATTCTGACCCATAGAGCATCTTTCTGGGCAGAAGAGAGCTGCCCTTGTGAATTCCCAAGACTGACTCTTGACTGGAGCAGATAGTGACATCTTTCTTCCAGAGAGCAGCTGCTGGATTCTAGCAGCCAAGCTCGTGGTTGGCAGCCCCGTGGGGAGCCCAGGACATCCCTCACACTCTTGCTGTGCGGTCTTAGAAAAGCTGCAGAATAGAGACACAGAGGAGAAGCTACATGATGCTGCAAGAGGAAGCATCTATCTATAAGCAAGAGAGGAAAGCTAGCAGCTGTTGGGAACCTGGGGAGAAGGCTGCAGGAAGAATCAACACCATACTGCCTGGGTTTGGAGGAACTACATTTCTCTTTGTCAATGCCACCTGTCTGAGCTCTATTTTGTTACTGTATCACCAGACAATGGAGATACTGCTTTTCCTTTCATGTTTCCTACCTCAGTACATGCCACCACCACTCAACCAAGCCAAGCCAGAAGCCTGGGAATTATTCTGGACTTCATTCTCTCCATCAACCACTCCTTTAATCAATACCCAGGTCTTGTCTCTTCTGCCTTCTGGTTGTTTTTCTGATGTCTTCGGGCCATCATGATCTCTTAACGAGTTTAGTGAAAACTTCTATACTATACATTTTCTCTCCTCTCCCCCTCCCCTTTCTCTTTCTTGTTTCCCTACTTTTTTGTGCTCTTCCAGCTTCCTCCCAACTTATTCTCCACATTGTGGCCAGACTGACTCTTGTAAAACACCAGTGGGGCCTTGTCACTTCATGGCTTAAACACTTTCACATTACTTTGAAAGTCTTTCCGGGTCCATGTTCAAGGGTCCCAGACCTTGCTATGAATCGTTTCTCTTGCTAGGCACAATCTTCCATTTTCTTTTCATCTATTGCTCATCCCTCATTTCTTCAATTTTGCCATTCCCTCTGGGGTCTCCCAAAGAGAACTTTCTTTCCCCTTCCCATTCCAAACTTGGGTGCTTTCACCAAATAGGGTTAGGTGCCTCTGATAAATGTTCCTCGATTCCTGTACCTTAGGCAGGGTAAAATGCACCACACTTGACTATGACAAGTTGGCTAATTATTTCATTAGGAGTCCTGGTGACACAGTGGTTAGGTGGGCAACTATTAACCAAAAGGTTACCTGTTCAAACCCACCAGTCATTCCATGAGAGAAAGAGGTGGTAACTGCTTCCATAAAGAGTGCAGACTTGGAAGGCCTGAGAGGCAGTTCTATACTGCCTTGTGGCGTCATCTGAGTTGGTGTCAACTGGAGGGCAATGGGTATTAGGTTAGTTTTCTGTCAGGCTTATGGACTGGGGTCTATGCAAGGATCTGGGCCTTGTATCATCTGACACTTAGGAGAGGATCCGTAACGATTAGCTTAATAAATAAATGAGTAAGGGTTATGCATGAGAACAAGAGTAAGGCTTTCTTCTGTTGCTCAACCAGATTGAAATTTCCTTTTGGGTGAGAAGAGCTCTAAAAATCTTGATAGTATTACACTTTGCACCAGACAAGGTCGCCTTCCTGCTTAAAGTATGTGCCTTTATTCATCTTCACTATATAGATTGACCACCAGGAATGCTGGGCCAATTGATTATCAACAACCCGCCAACTGAAGAAAATCAAAATTGATTTGATAAATAGTTCCAACTACAATTCTAAAATATATTGAGAGAGAAGAAGAAGATGAAGAATCATACCATCCAACTCTTGGGAAATGGATTCTAACTCCTGGGGACTGACTCCCCCTGTAGGTTTCCAGGACTAGAATCTTTATGGAAGCCAACTAGCAGTCGGCAGACCTGCGCTTAATCACAGAGCCACCAGGGTCCCTAGTTCAAGTCACAAGTGAAAGAAAAACCTAGAAACCCAGAGGAGATAAGCCAGTACCCCAAGGGTTTTTGTCCTGGGACCACTGGGCAGTCCTGAAAATGGAAATCTATATGTCATAAAAGAGTTATATGCAGCATAATAAGTCTGGCCAAAGAATTTCAAAAGAGAAGAAACCCAAACGGTTCTGAAAGTGGTTTGGATGCCAACGAACATCTTCAGCCTATTTCCTAACCCAAAGGGGAGAGCTGACAAGACACACAGAGCTTATAATTATGACTCTTGTACTTTCCTTTCTGCCAAACATATTTCACATGCCGAGCCACCTATCTGATGTGAGTATGTGTGTAAAATTTTGTTCATGGACAAGGGGCAGGTAAACAAAATTTTCTTTACACAAGTCTTATGTGGAAGGTCCACCATGCCCTTCATTGGTCTTAAGGTGTGTACAATGCCCACTCCTTCTCACTGATGGGTGCGTAGGGAACGGATCTGGCACGCAGGGAAGTGAGGGACACGGAACCACCGACACAGACTCTGGAAACCAGACTCAATGATGCAGGTCTAACGTTATTGCAGTTTTGCAAAACTTATTTAGGCTTCATAGACCAATCAGATCATACGTCCTGGTTTCCAAACATATCCTTATAATAAGGTCATGGTTTGCAGCATGAAATATGATTGACTCACACTGTGAACTATGTAAATAAGGTTGGGTGATGTAAATGAGGTCTAGCTGGGTGAACCAGCCGTCCAATGGTCTTACAAGACCATTTTGCCCAATCATATTACAGGACCAACCATCCAATTGCATTGAAGGACAGTGTTGTCCAATCATATTACAGAAGCTTAGCTGTTACTATGGAGAAACTGGAAGCATTCTGATAGGCAGTGTTTTAGAGGTTTAAAGTGGAAGGATATCAGATGAGCTGCCCTGGGGTCTTAATGCTTCATGACTGGAGTTCTTTCAGGGAGTCATGGAAACACAGGCCACCCACAGTTTCCACTAGACTTGAGACCAGAATATTCCAGGAAACTTAGAAGTGCAGGTTTCAGCTAACTTAGAGTGCACAAGAAAGCTCCAGGAGACACAGCAGCATCTGCACTTTCTATGCCTCTCCCCCAGATCCACAGGTCCTGCCAAGAATGCCCCCACATGTGCCGATGGTCAGACTTCTTACCTTGGAGCCCCTAATCTAAAGGACTTGGGAATTTTATCTCAGTCAGTCCCTCCTGAGACGACAGAAAGTATCTTCCAAAGAGTGTCTGACCTCGTCAATGGGAAACCTCTGGTCTACTTCTCTTTGTCACTGTCCTTCCCTGTCCTTTCCTCAGCCCCCCCTTCCTACCTCTCCCTCCTCTGTCGTACCCAATCTCTCTCCATAATGTGGGGTTTGAAAGCACAGTATATCAAAATATATAAAATAAATTATTTTAAAATCAGTGTTGTTAAAATGCCTTTTTAACTAGGCTTTTAAAACATAAAATCCTAAGAACATATGAAGCCGTGATGTTATTATAGCAGAGATATATTACCATTATAACTTCTAATTACAGTTTATAGTTCTCTTTCAAGCAATTATACTTGGGTGTCCCTTTTTAGAACATTTTTATAATCTGCTCAAAATAGGTTATCTGGCATTCAGTTTTTATCTCCAAGCCTGCTGTGCGAGATAATCTTTACATGCTGATGAAATATTAACAAGAAATTTAGGTTTGCTAAGATGTTATTAAAAAAAAGTCACATTAGGGAAAATCACTTAGGTCCTGAATTAATCAGATACAGCTGTCTCAAAATTGTTTTTAAAATTACACCAAATAAATTGAATAGACTCTTGCAGGATTACAGAAAGATCTGAGCTATTAACTTCAAGGCTGAATTCTAATTTCTAGTTGTCTAAGTCAATTAGAGCATGAATTGCTTTACATAAGCAATCATGGAAAGAGCTCTAATGGCACAATGGTTAAGCACTCAGTTGCTAACGAAGAGGTCAACAGTTTGAATTCAGCTGCTCTGCAGGAACTTCCCTCCCTCCCCCCCATTAAAAACAAAAACACAACACACCACACAACCTGGTGATCTGCTCCCAAATAAATTATAGGTTATAAGAAAGGCTATCTAAAAGCTCAAGCAAAATCACCGCTATTGATCATTGCCTGTAGAAGAGGCTAGAACTGCCTCTGTGGGTTTCTACGACTGTAACTCTTTACTGCAGGAGTTTTCAACTTGTAGGTCAAATGACCCTTTCACATCTTTCTCCCCCTGAGCAACTGGTAGGGTGGACTGCCAACTACACTGCCACACTATGATGTGGTTCTGTTCTGTCCTGCAGGGTGACTGGAAGTCAGTCCATGGCATCTAACATCAACTACATGCAGCCGTGGGGTAATGACAATCATTTTTCTGCTTTTCACACAAGGTTTCTGTGAAAAGCAAATGACACTGAATGGAGATAAACTTCAGAAAACTATGCTTATTATAACCATTACCATGATCATTAATAGAAAAATAAAGTCTATTCTTACTAATCATGATTTAAATTCTAATAGACTTAAGACATTCAAGTAAAGCCTGGCCGAAGACAATTTTACAATGGTTGCAGTGTATCAACAGGGAGCTGCCAGAAATTCAAATTGGATTCAGATGGGTCTTGGCTGAAAGTAGAGCATACCACAAAGATGTTTACTTGAGCCTTATTGACTATGCAGTGGTATTCAACTATGTGGGTCATAACATAGTAGTCATGAAAGCCTTGAAAATGGACAAGTAGCCCATGGAAAACCAAGTGGAAGAATGAAAAGGGACTCAAATTAGAATACGAATTTGTAAGCAGTGCAAGAAAGCTATCCCCAAAGAAAACCATGAAGGAGCATCAGGGAGAGAGACCACAAGTGCCTGGGGCTCTTCTCAGGAAGAATCTACAAAGCTTCCCCACCAGCCTGCGTTGTCAGGCCTGTTACAAGAGGGAAAAGGGAAACGTGTATTCTTTCTAAGTGGTTTTTGGGTCTCTTTGATCTCTGAAAGGAACCGGGTTACTGATGGAAAGAAAGTCAGCAGTTTTAACCCATCGCGCTTCCCAGGGAAGAATGTTGGTAGCCACTTTGGATAAGGCTCTACCACCGTGATCTACCACCATGGAAACCTATCGGTGGTAATGGAGCTGTTTTTGCTCCATGTAGTCCACTCGACAGCACCAGGTGAATTTGGGCTTTTAAACAGTAGTTAGTTGCTTGTGCTAGTGGTATTTACCCAGGGAGCTATTCACACACAGTCTTTTGCGTCTCAGAAGACTCCCTAGAGATAAAATAAATTCACATCCATTTGTCACTGATATCCAATCTGCCGAGTATGAAAAGAATCCATTATAATTGAGATAAGATTATGCATGACAATGAAAAATTATGTAAGTGTGTTCAAGATATGAATGAAACCGGCAAATACTCAGTTCCACTTAATGGAATAACAATTACATGATTTTCCCCTTTATTGTCATACTCTATAAACTGGTTTATTAATTACATAATTGTGTCATGAAAAGTAAAAAGAAAAATATTACTTTAACTTAGTTCTCCATTATTAATAATTGATTATTTTTCTATTTCACTTAATGCCCTTTAAAAACACTATCAGCTCACTTGAGCACTACCAGAAGATGAAGATATTACATGTAAAATCTTTTTTTTAAAACACTGTTCCCTATAATCCAATCTGCTGCAAAAGACTGCTTCAAAGTGTTAAAAAGCAAAGAAGTCACTTTGAAGATTAAAGTAAGCCTGACTGAAGCCATGACATTTTCTTTCTTTCTTTTTTTTGTGACATTACTGCCCTGATGAGAGTAGGAAGCCAGCCTTGTTCCTGGAGAGTTGCTGCTGGATTTGAAATGTCAACCCTGTGGGCCACAGTCCTGCACACAACCACTGTGCCACCAGGGCTCAGCGCCATGACATTATCAATGGCCTCCTAATGCATGTGAGAGTTGGGCAGTGAGCGTGGAAGACTGAATAAAAATTGATGTCTTTGAATTACGGTGTTGGTGAAGAATACCGAAAACACATTACAATGTCACAAGAACAAACAAATCTGTCTTGGGACAAGGATGGTCCGAGTGGGTCCTAGAAGTAAGGCTGGTGAGACTTGGTCTTTCACAGGTCTGGCTTGTACAGGAGACACCAACCAGTCCTTGGAGCCTTTCTGTTCTGCATGGGCCACTAGGGGTGGGAACAGCCTGCATAACACCCAGTAGCAGTCGAATGCCATCAACTCTCTCAAGGTTTGGGGATTAAGTTGTCATAGGCACCCTGAACAACACCCCTCCCCCAATGTAGGGGAATTCCCAGGATGAAATGTTCTTGCTGCTGTTGTTAGTGCAGATGGCTCTGACTTACCTGAACTTCTGTATAACAGAATGAACTCTTGTCTGCCCCTACACCACCTTCATAAATGTTGGCATGTTTAAGTATACTGTTGTTGGTTTGGGGGTCAATCCATCTCATTGGGGCTCTTCCTTTTGTCCTGACCCTCTACTTAAGCAAGCATGAAGTCCTTTTCCAGTAATTGTCTTTACTAGGGATATATTCAAAGTAAGGAAGCCAAAGTGTCACTATCCTTGCCTCTGGTGAACATTCGGGTTGCATTTCTTCTAAGTCTGATTTGTCCATTCTTTTGACCACGAGTTTACATTTAGCAGTCTTCACTGGTGCCCCAAACATCAAATACATCCATTTATCTTCTGTCTTCTTTCTTTATCCAGCTTTCATATGCATCTGAAGAGACTCAAAAAGACCATGGATTAAATCACACCTAGCTGTTAATGTGAAGCCTTTGCTTTTTTTAAAAAAAACTTTAGATATCTTTCACATCAGATTTTCTCCCTGCATAAATGTATCTGTTATGTAAAGCCTTATTTTTCTGCGTATGCTTTTCTTTGAGGTTACCCCTTATTGTTGACTACCCAGTAAAATAGAGCAGTGCTGGTGGTGCACTGGTTACATGTTGAGCTGCTAACCACAAGGTCAGCAGTTCAAAACTACAAGCTACTCTGATGAAGGAAGAGCACGATTTCTATTCTCCTTAAGGGTTACCATCTCAGAAACCGACCAGGGCCATCCTACCCTGTCCTATAAGGTTGGTATGAGTCAGAATAGACTCCAAAGCACTGAGCTTTGATTTTTGATAGAATGTAATTGCTGAAAAGCTTGCTAAGAAGCTGCATTTGCATAAATCAGCATTCCCTTTGTGCCTATGGTTTCTATTGGAAAGTTTAACCAACATTCTCTAATTGCCACATTTTACATTTAATCCACCCTTTCCGCAACTGAACCCAACCTATGGCCATCTAGGCACCTTCAACTCATAGCCCCCTCCATAAGTGAGACTGCAATTCTTTATGAGATCTTCCAGCCTCATT